>JAIEZT010000068.1:19130380-19358128 GCA_019594935.1 Periophthalmus modestus | reverse complement strand
TTTTCCGCCTCCTTAATCCGCGACGATGTTGGTTGTCCTCTGACCCAATGATTGTGTTGGGGGGTTTTTTTTTGCTCCGTCTCACTCCATAAGTGGTTTTTTCTCTTTTTGCAGTGGTCAGAAATTGCTGATTTAAAGTTCTGTTTTGTTCTGCTTTGTGTTTTTGTTGCTCGTGTGCGTGCAACCAGATTGTGACATAATAAGATAAATCTGTTGCGAGGTTCAGTTCCCAAATTTTGGCCTCGTCAGTTTGGAGTTTTGCACTGCTCTTTGGATCTACACAGCTTCACAAAAAAAAAATGTAACCACTTTCCCCCATTTTTACTCCAATCCAAATTTAAACACATGACAAAATTATCTTATGATTTTTTTTTTTTATCATGTGCATAAGATCTTGTGGTAATTTTTGTCTCACGAGATCTTGTGGCACGAGATCCTAGCCACTGCTCTGTTTTCAAACTCACACTACCAGTCAAAGGTTGGGCGCACAAAAAAAAAGTGTGAATGACTCCAAACATGTTGAAGTTTCTTTGCTCACTGCTTTTGCAACACTTTTGGGCGAAAACGGGGGACTGATCGGCGATATGTGTCTTGGAAAATAAGCTGTTTAAAAGTCGCCCAAACCTGCAGGATCGCACCAAAAACACTCTTCGCTGAGGGTAAAAGAGTAGAAGGAACATCTGTAACATGGTTAAAAACCCTGAAAGTTTGATTTTGTTGTAATGAGTGCCCAAAAACTTTTGACTGATGTATAGTTCTAATAGTAAAAGACACTTCACCCATCACCTTCTCAATCGCCTGGGTACGAAAAAGACGTGTGCATGAGCAGCTGGTGGTGGTCAGATTGGCAGCCTCACATCAATCATTCTGCGGAGAGAAGGAAGAACGCCCATCGCAAGAGTCAAAACCTTTTTTTTGCACCATAGACCGAATAATGTAGGTTTTTATTTTCATGGACCGGCCATTTATGCGCTGGCAGATAAATATGGCAAAAATAAGTTAAGTGCATGAAAATACACCTCACTACACACCGCTGAATCAGTGGGAGCCCCTGCGCTTATTTCTTCTTTCCTTCTTGTTCATGTTTGTTTCTTCTTTCAAAAAACTCCAAAGCCTTGTCTCTTAATCCAGGTGCTTAGTCTCCCTTTGTCGAAGCAGTTTTGAAGGTTTTCATTGCCTCATTCGCTTTTTCTCGCATATTACACAGAGCGGACTCGGCTCGTGAGACTCACCTGTAGCGACAAACCCACATTTTAAGTAGGACTCCTGGTTTTGTCTGTTAAATTGATCTTTCTTTTTCTTGGAGGTCGTAGGCTCCTCTTCTTCTGGGTCCTCAGTTTGGCCTTTTCCCCTTTGCAGAAAATCTCTCCAAAGTCTTTTGTTTTTGGCTCATTTTCACGAGTTTGTGGGTCTAGTTTTGGGCGACGTGTCTGATGTGTTACATGTGATACGTCACCATGGAGACAAGATATATTAGCACAGATATAATATACTCAACATTATATCAAATAGATTCTGTGGTGATTTCCCTTCAGGATTTTCATTATATATCTACAGACGAGCTTATTGGCGCATCATGAGGGACGGGCGAAAGTTACATCGGAGAAATATTCGGTCGCTGATAAATTATTGACTGTTTTTTGCGTGGCACGAATATAAGGCATTATTTTATTATCTTACCTGTGCACGTAAATACACCTACTGAAGGAAAAGACGGGTTCAGCGCCTTGCCCAAGACACGCGGCAGAAGTCGAAGAACCAGAAGCCAACAGAAGCCAATCCAATTCACTTGTAGTTATTATCGTAGCTTCATAGACTGAATTTAACTCCTAACATAGACATAGACCTCTTCGACTAAAACTGAAACGCTTATTTGTTTGTAGAAAACCAGTGTGCGTCACGTGTGTTGTCAACCTAATTTGTTTTGACTAACTCTACACCGCCTGGTTCCATCTAGCATCGCGTGTCTTCGTTTCTTCTCCCCCCTCCCCTCCCTCTCTTCTCCCCTGTGGTTAGGAGCGAAGGCTAAGCTAGGCTAGGCCGCGCTACCCCCGGCTCCTGGCAGTGAATCAGCCTGGACTGCCCTCAGTTTGCCCACTCATCCATGACCGAAGTGGGGCCGAGGAGGACGCTGAGGCGGAGAAGGAGGAAAGAAGAATGAGACAACCACACGGGCCTGGGGGCAGCGTGTACAATGTGTTTTCTGTGACTCTGACCTGGATTATGCAATGTGGAGTCAGTGTAGTAGTAGTAGCTTTGTAAGTCCCAATGATATCTGTGTATTTTTTTTATACAGAGGGATATCAGTCTGGTCAGCGCTCCCCTTTGTCGCGCTTCAAGGCAGATTCAGACAGCTCCGTCCAATCAGATTTGTTTTATTTGAGTGACGCATGTGAAGCGGTGGGTAGTACTCAGTTACATTTACTGGGTAACTTTTTTCAGAAATTGTACTTTTCAGAATAGCAGGATCATTGTACTCCTGCTTGAGTAATATTTATTGAAGTAACCCATCTGTGTAATTCCTCAGTCTATCCCTCAATTTACCCATCTGTGTAATCCCTCAATCGTTGAAGTAACATACTCTTACTTGAGTAAAAGTTGTAGTTACTTGACAATATGAAATGATTTGTGTTTTTTTTGCTCCTTCAATATGATTTAGTTTGGTCTCCTTTTTGTTTCCACTCTTTGAAAACACCAGATTTTGTGCGTTACATAATATTTCGTCAGTTACTCTTTCCTTTACTTGAGTAGTAGTTTCACCTCAATACATACTTGAGTATTTCTTGGACCACTACTGTATTTCTACTCAAGTAAGAGTAAAGTTACTTTCGAAATAATATTACTCTAGTACAATTTTTAGCTACTCTACCACCTCTCGTCCACCGATCCCTGTGTCACGCCTCCAGCCAGATTCAGTGTCAAACCGTCCAATCAGATTTGTTTATTTCAGTTACACAAGTGAAACGGAAAAGCTCATTGGTCAGTGTCATTTTGAACTAACCAAGTTTTCCCCTCACCTCAGATTAACAGAGTTTACTGCTTCGCTCATCGATTCTGCAGAAATCCGTCATTTTTTTTCAGTTTTCTGTGCTACTTTTTTCCTTGTAACCGGCCATTTTTGTTTTGATGGACCATGCGTGTCTCTGATTGGCTAATCCACCTGTCAATCATCAGCCCATCTGAAAACAGGGAGATTCACCGATGACCCATACTCACATCTTCCTAAAGTTTTCTGAGAAGTGTGTATTCTGGATCTCCGGGCAAGTATAACTCTGCGTTTTGAGGTGGAATGTACGCTAGCTACTGTTGGAGAGGAGTCAAAACACACACATTTGATAGTGTTTATCATAAGATCTCTCAGCACGTCTTTGGAAAATGGGTCATTAGTTTGGTTTTGTCGAGTGGATAGTAAATCAGACACTACAGCGTGTTTGGTTCACTCAGTCACTACGTTTACACTGGCTTAGTGTACAATCCGAGTACAATAAGGGAGTGTTTTTTCACCCCCTTTTTTTTTAATCTTCTGCCAAAATAAGTCAAGTGACACCAAATAAAGGCCCATATGACACTATTTTCTGATCTATGTTATAATGTTGTTTCCTCATCCGGTAAGTGGACCAAAACAAGGCTACATGCGCTCAGGGGTTGTTGGTGGAGAAGCCATAGTTTGCTGTTGCAGCTGATGTAAAAATGAGCGAGTGCACATCCAAATACTGGCGTTTTTTACCCCGTGCAAGTTGAACGCCTCTCCTAGTCTGCGCCTAATGTAAACCGGACTGCGCAGTTTACATGCAGCAGGTATTGGTGCACGTACCAGCTTCTCCAGATTGGTTACTGCAGGGCTGTCCAAACTACGGCCCCGGGGCCAAATGCGGCCCTCAGACCACTTTTTGTTGGCCCTAAACTGGCCCGTTTGATCCAGAAGTATGTTTTGAGGGTACAAAAGGTACAATGTCTCTGTCAAACATGTGTTAAATGCACCATTTGCCTCCCTGTATCGACACTGGTCTGCGACCCTCAGTTTCAAATATGTTTCAGTATGCGGCCCTCTGTGAAAAAAGTCTGGGTTATTGGGATCTCTGAGATTCGATTCACGACCTTAATCGTAATATGACAGCGGTAACGTCAACAACGCATTTGAATGTTGTTTTTCTGGGGAATGAAGACTAAAAATCTGAAATCGTTTATTCTGCATCGCCGTCTTGTTAGCGCTTTGCCATCTTCAAGTCACTCAAAGCGCTTTACATCAAGGAAATACTCACACATTCATTACACCAGTGTACGCAGACACTGGGGACGAGGGGGCCAAGCGTCTTGCCCAAGGACCAACGACAGCATTCATCTGTGAGAGCTGGAATCGCACCGCCAACTTTCAGATCAGAGGACGAACACTCTACCGCTGAGCTACTGTCGCCCTCTTTGTTCTAAAAGGTCTAAAAGGTCGAGTCTGTATTATCCAATAACGATTAAGTTTATTAAAATACATCACTGATAGTTTAGTCGCGTTATTCTGATTACCCACTGCAGCCGAACCCTAGACGGGGCGAGGTTTCAGACCAGGCATCCACCAAAGCGCAGACTCCATAAGCGCCGGTGAGATAAAACTCCTGCTAAAGCGTGCGTATCCATCCAGACGGGCCGTGACAGAGAAACACTGTTATTATGGGAGCAGTCGAATAGCTCTGCCTCACTTCACCTTCATCTAAACACAGGGACAACGTCGATATCCATTTACCTGAGCGCTCCCCCGAGATGTGTACACGAGCTGAGCAACGATCAGGCCAGACACACTCGAGGAGGATCAGAGCGCGGGGAGGGAGCCAAAGACTGTGCGAGGGATCACAAGTTAGAGAATACGATTTTAACCCAAACACTTTAGAAGAAGAAAAAGGAGAAATCTAGCTTGTAAAAGTATAGTTGTATAGTTTTATAGTCACTCACTTTGTTAAAGCCACAGTTTGTGGTCAGTTTGAGCTACATAACAAAAAGTGATGTGTTTTTTGGGTGTTTTTGGTTTTTTTGGTTTTTTTTTGGCCAGGGCTTCTTCCTGCTTGTTTCCATGGAAATGCTGTTCCTTTTGACTACAGTAATCTTCCAGTAAACGCATGTATCTCCATCGTGAATGCTCCAAAGTATGGTTTCTATGAATGAACTTTATTACTTTCTATTTCCTCAGAATGACGGGTGACGCGCCCCCTCCAGAAAAGTTACATAAGGTAGAAATGAGCAGTGGTTGATGTGAGGGGTTATTTTTGACCATCAAACTGTGAGAAAACAAGACACATTTTACACCAGTTTAGGGATTATGTCTGTCGTCTGGCCTTGGGGTCCCACCGGCAGAGCTGGACGCTGCTCCCGCGACACACGCCCCCGATAAGAGGAAGAAAATGGATGGATGGACAATTCATAAGAAAAAATTTGATTTGCATTGCAACCTTTGACCAAAATATGTATACTGTTTTTGTCAAATCAATACATTTACACTTTACACAAATGCAACACTTTGTAAAAGATACTTACATTTTTTCATGTGATTCTTTTCTTTTACTTGAGTAACTTTACACTTCTGTATCTCTACTTTTACTTAAGTAACAAAACTGAGTACTTCATCCACCGCTGGGAATGAGACAGCTGTGTGTATCTAATTATTACATTTTTAACTATAAGTGTGCCCTTTAAAGTACAGAGTATAGTATATTTTTAGTGCAATAAACACTACAAAAATTCTACTTTTATTTTATTCAACTTAATAAAAAGTTACAGAATGTGGCTTAAGACAGGGGTGGCAAACTTTTTGACACGGGCCACAGTGTGTTCTAAAATTTGACAGAGGGGCCAGGCCAGGATATATATATATATATATATATAGTATATATATATATATATATATAGTATATATATATATAAATATATAATGTGTGTGTGTTGTTTATTACATTAGAGATTTGGCCTGTACACATGTAGCAAAACATGAAATATACAAGGCTCATTGTACAAACTGTTTTCCAAATGCATTAATTAAATTAATAATGAATCTATTAAATTTCAGTTAAATAACACAGCAGCAAAAAGTTTGAACAAGGTTTTATCCTTATCTATTTTAATGTAATTTGGTCATGTTCAGTGGCCGGATTAATAAGCCCCAATGGGCCGTGTGTGGCCCCCGGGCCGTAGTTTGCCCATGTCTGCTTTTAAGAGCTGCTAACTAATTTTGCTTAAGTACAAAAACATCTGGTAGCCTACAGCCAGACAACAATTTTGGCACTTATCTGGATCATTAGTGAAGCACCATCTACAACTATTACCAAATCTAAATCTGGCCCATAGACACAGCCCCGGTGGAGAGAAGCGGTGAGTCCGTGTATTATACTGTTTCATTTCCCTTGATCTGGTCGACAAACAGGGCTCCAGGTCACAGACGGAGTTAGCAAACAGTCCGCTAGCTCCAAATACTGTGTCAACAACATCTGTCCAATAAAGAGACTGGAAGAGCTTCAGGAACTAATGCAAATAAAGTTTTCATCTTCAAACAGTGCGGTCGTAGACACACCAGCCCTCAAGCTAAGCGCATTATGAGATCTGATATTAAGGGCTTGTATTACGTCTGACTTTGACTTTAAATCAGATATACAGTTAAATCGGCCTAAATGACACGGAATTATTTTATTTTATGTGACTGTTTAACTTTCCAGTCAAACCAACAGCGGTGGATGAAGTACTCAGTTTTGTTACTTAAGTAAAAGTAGAGATACAGAGGCAAAAAGTTACTCAAGTAAAAGTATTACATGAATCTACAAAAAACACTTTTACTTAAGTATTTAAGTACTTGTTTCAAAATGTACTTTAAGAGTAAAAAGTAAAAGTATTTCACACAAGAGTTGTTCATTTGTTAAAGTGTAACTGTGATATTGTGATACATGTTTTGATCAACAATTCAAAAACTAATCAATTTATTATAAATTTGGTAAAAATAACCCCTCAAACTACATGAAAAGTGCTTTTTACTTTTCAGTCCTATTCATAAATGTAGTGGAGTAGAAAGTACAGCTACTGCTCTCAAATGTAGTGAAGTAAAAGTAAAGAGTATCCACTGTAAAATGCACTAAAGTAAAGTACAAATACCTAACGCTTGTACAGTACTTGTACTTTGTTACCTTCCACCACTGCAAACCAATAACATCTCCACGGAGACAAGCAGATGATGGGCCCCTCACGAGAAAGTTACATAGTGCAGCTTTAAAATCACAGTAGAATGAGCAGTTCAAACTATAACAGTGAAAACAGTGACATTTGTGTATTACTGAGGGTTTTGTCCGTCTCCATAGAAACTGTAGTTGCTCCCTTATGATCCAACTAAATAACTTAAAGTCAAAGTAAGATTTTGACTTGAACATGTTTATCTGCTGTCTGGGAGCACGGTTAGGTCAAGTTTATTCTTTTCTTATTCTTCTTCTATTTCTTCTTCACGAGTCTCTCATTTGGGTTGCCAGTTTCAGTGCTTAAATTCACTTGTTTTAAACCTAAAATGCCTCTCTCTGATCTGAATGCTCACTACCCTACCCAGCACTTGCAGACTGTCTCCAGCTTAAGCCTTTAATGGCCCTATTCAACCTTTAGTGGCCCTACTATTCTCTTTTTTGTTTGCTCATTGACTCAAGCAACATAAGACACCTTTAACAATGGTAAGCTAAACACTTAAATGATGAATTAATACACAAAAAAGTAATACAAAATATAAAATTAAATGTTTTGCATATAACTGAAACAAAAAAAAACAAAAAAAAATAACATTTTCTGGTGGAAGGTTTGTCATTCATGTTATTATGTTTACCTGAAATGCTCCACAGTATGGCATTAAAGGCTATGTATCTTCATGGAGGCAAGCTGATGCCACCACGCCGTTACAGATCAGCTCTGTGGAGAGGCTATAAGGGTCAAGTGATAACAGAAAGTTCTATAGTTTAAGAGCCTTTTCTCGTCATTTCTTCTGGAGCAGTAGACTGTTCTCTGAGGAAGCTGTAGTGAGTGTTTGTCCGAGTTTCTGTCTTCTGGTCTCCGCTCTAAGCTGAGAGGATTTGGCAGTCTGGATCTAGAACGTGTAAGCTGTCTGTTTGCTTTTTGGGGAATATTAACACAAACACTTCTTGAGTCTTCAAATTTCACAACTCGATAAGATTTTGAGAAGATTTCAGATGAGGTTAGATTATTGTTTCGTGCTGGCTCTTGCTGAGGCTGAGTTTTTACTATAGACCGCCGGTTCTCAAACTTTCCGCTCCACAACCAAAACCATCTAGAGATTTAAGCCGGACTGAACACTAAATCCACTTCGGTTTTAATTGCTTTATCTGCTATTCCTAATCATTTTTTGGCAACTTAAGCGGAAAAAACAAGGTCAATTTGCAGCATTCTGGTCAAAAACGTCTAAATCTAGGTTTGAGCTCTGCCATTTCAAGTAGTTTGTGACATCACATAAGACTGCCTTGATTACCGCCAGCTGCAGGGGCGGAGTTTGGAGCGTGGAAACCTGTTGGACCAATCACACTTTTCCTTATAACCCCCAGACCATAGAGTGTATATTTAAACGGACATAGCTAACCCGCTAGCTGCCACGTTCCAAATGAGAAGCGAGCATGGGTGCGCTTCCGGCTCCAACGACTCTGGCTCCAGTTCACTTTACGTTGAAAAAACTGTCGCTTCTCCCCTCCGTAGTGCTTTCTTTCCCTGAGGTCGCTCCCACTAGCGTTAGCAAACAGGTTTGATTGTTGCGGGCGGGAAAGAGGCATTACCTTAAGCAGTCTGGCTCCTGATTGGCTCTTTTGGTTGCTATGATACTAGCGATCGGAATTCCAAATATGGACGTCTGCTCCAAACTCGCTCCTATAACTGCTATAACTGTTTGAAATGTGGTTGTGGGAGGAGTTTCGGTGTTTGGTCCCACTTTAAATTGACTGAGCTGATCTAGTTGGAAGGCAGTTGGCAGCAGAACTTATAAAGTTGTGAAGTAGTGAGTTTTGAAGTGAAGTTTGGGAGCCCACAGACAACTTTCCCTTCAGTGTCCAGAGGCTGTGTGAAGAATGAGGCTCAGGACTGAGAGCTGCAGTTCACATATACCAGTGTAGCTAAGCCCTGGCACCTGATTCTCCTGAACACTCTGCAGGGAGAAGTGTGCAGCTCAAGTCTTTTGTTCAAAACCTTCCAAAACTATAAGGGAACTGACTTTTTCTTCACATTTTTGTAGAGTTTGCCTTGTTTTTAAATAGGTGACACAATCATTTCTATACACCCATTAGCGTATACATCGATTTCTATTCATAAAACCGCTTTGTGGCATTTTTAAACAACTTTAAGGTCCTATATTACACAAAATGGATTCTTGGGAGCTGTAAGCCATGTTATAATCCTGTTACCTCCTCAAAGTTTTCAAGTTAACAGCTACCTTTTACTTTTGGTGCAGAAAATTGGCAATTCCAGGGCTGAGGTGTATGGAGTTTAAAAAACACAGTGGAGCACTTCCTGTTTTGCCACATGATGACATCACAAGGTGGAACAGAGTGTTTGCCGTTTGAGAGAAGAACTCAGTCTAAATATAGTTTGTGTGTTTAACATGTGTGAATGGCGCACCTGTGGAAAAAAAAAAAGTAACTTTTCTAGGGAGTATTCCACAGTATAGCATTAAACTTATCAATCTCCATGGAAACGAGCAAGCGACGGCACCAGCTTAGGTTACAGATCACTCCCCACTCGCCGTAAAAAAGCATTTTTGATCATTATTAATACAATAAAAGATAATTGTGACTGAATAAATGTAGGGTAGAAATGTTTAATGCCATACTGTGGAACATTCCGAGTAAAGCAATTACATTTCCATGGAGACAAGCAAGTTATAGATGTTCATTTTCTTCTTTCTACAGAGTTGTTAAGTGTGACGTCACTTCCGGGTCCATTAGCTCATTTAAACACTTTTTTTTAGCAACGAAACATTAAACAAGATAAAAAGAGATCGCAGTCGTTTAGAGCTAAGCTAGCGTTAGCGGTGACCTGCTGCTAGTGAGATATATACACACAGCTGTATTATTACTACATTATTTACATACCTGATACAATTTCAGGTTAAATATACACTGTTGAAAGATAGTTGCCTCTTGTTTGATGAATAAGGAACAAACACAAAGCCAGAAATCAGCTGTGAAGTGACATCATCCCTGAACAACTCTATAACTACATTAGATCTTTTTATCATAAACCGTATTTATCCATAAACTGTATACATAAATGGGCAGAGCTAACCTGCTAGCCGCCGCGTTACAAGCCCTGCAGCTTCCGTCGACTCTGGCTCCAACTCACTTTCTATTGACTGCTCTCTCCGTAACTGCCGTAACCTCGCCATTTTGGTCTTAAAATGTTCGTATTAACCCGCTCTACATGACCCTGGTGTTTGTATTTCACTATTGTGTCCGTAAATTAACATATGAACATTAATTAATAAGAGACAAATCAGGCATCTTCTTTCCCCGAGGTCGACAACAGGTTTGATTGACAGCGTTGCTAAGCGCCTGCCCTAAACCAGCGGTGGGGGCAGGAAGAAGAGTTACCATCAACAGCCTCGCTCCAGATTGGCTCTTTGGTTGCTATGATACTCGCGGTGGGAATTCTAAATGTGGAACTTGGGTCCAAATTCTGCCTTGAATAGCTTCATTTGACCGGAGTTGAACGCTATGGGTGACATCAAACTCCCTCAGTCCATTTCTTTATACAGTCTATGAATATATCCCTTTTATTAAGGGTGGCCCAAAAGTCACTGACACTTTTTAAATCTTCAGTAGCTCCTATAATTCTGAAGTTATACTCACCAAATTTTAGCAGTAGATAAATTGAACCTTCTGAGATTTTTGGCAATATATACAGTTATAATTGTTCAGTTACACTTGAACTTATCACTACTTAAACTAGGGGAAGTAAAAATGACCTAATTTTTAAAAATAATAGTTAATAATAGTTAATAATAGTAAATAATAGTTTTTTAAGTGTCCACCATTTTTGGTTTCACACTGAACAGCCTGATCCAACACACTTTACATAACATTTAAAGCATTTCCAGGTTTATGGCTCTTATTTGATCCTCGATGTTACGTTTTAAGTCGTTTACTGTCTGAGGTTTATTCACAAACACCTTTTCTTTAAGATAGACCCACAGGAAGAAATCAGGACTAGTCAGGTCTGTGGAGATCACATACTTCCCCCTGTCTGTGAAAAACACTTATTATTCCTTTAATGGCATTTACACTTGGGGCATCTCTGGTATTAAAATGTCGACAGTAACACTGCTGGCTTTCTGAGTTTGACCCATGTGACTCAAAGTACCACTGTACAATGAGGGTTCGTTCCTCGGTGCTGGATTTGCTCATATTAATGTCGGAAGGGTCGTTCTAAATGCTCTGAAAAAAGAAAAGAAAAATGTTTAGAAACAAGAGTTATGAATTTTTTTAAACTGTCAGTGACTTTTGGGCCACCCTGTACTGTACTATGATGTTATAAAAACGCATTACTTCTAACCAAACATTACCATGGAACATGTTCTGGACTGTTGAGTTTGGAGCCTGTATCAAACATGTCAGAGGCCGCTTCCTGTATATTGTTTGTATTGAACAAAGCCGTCGGGGGGGAACACGTTTCCTCTGCTCTGATGTGGGACTATAGTCGTTTACTCAGAACGGGGGGAAGGTCACGGAGCTAGACTCATCATAAATCTGCACGGGACACGACAAACCCGCGTAATCATTCTGGACCTGAACCTCCAGCTGCTCCTGCGCCTCCAGCCGTAAAACATGTCCTGAGTAATAATAAACATTTGAGGAGTATTACCACGGTGACGTAAGCCATAACACAACAGTGATGCAGATATAGAAAGTAATAGTGGGAGATGGGAGCAGTAGTGTAAAGTAAAAGGTAGGATAAGTACTCGTTGTAGATGTTGTAGTAGTAGCAATAGTAAAATAGAAGTAGTAGCAGTAATAGTTGCAGTTGTTGCAGTTGTTGCAGTTGTTGCAGTAGTAGTAGGAGTAGTAGCAGTAGTAGTACTAGCAGTAGAAGTAGCAACAGCAGTAGGAGTAGCAGTAGTAGTAATAGTTGCAGTTGTTAGTAGTAGTAGTAGCAGCAGTAGTAGTACTAACAGTAGTAGTAGCAATAGTAGTAGCAGTAGTAGTAGTAGTAGCAGTTCCAGTAGTAGTTGCAGTAGTAGCAGTAGTAGTAGTAGCAGTAGCAGTTGCAGTAGTAGTAGTAGCAGTAGTAGTTGCAGTAGTTGCAGTAGTAGCAGTAGTAGTAGTAGTAGTAGTAGCAGTAGCAGTAGCAGTTGCAGTAGTAGTAGTAGTAGTAGTAGCAGTAGTAGTTGCAGTAGTAGTAGTAGCACTTGCAGTAGTGGTTATAATGGTAGTACTTGTAGAAGTTAGTAGCGGCAGTACGGTATAGGAAGTAATAATAGTACGAAGCGCTAGTAGAAGGTAGTAGCAGGTAGCAGAACTAGTAGTACTAATAGGAGGTAGCTAGTATGTGTAGTAGTAGGAAGAGATAAGCAGTAGAAGTATTGCCATTTACATTCATGAGTTAGTTACTTGGTTTCTATAGTGTTGGGTTTTTTTTCCCCAAAGAATACTGATGTTGAGACTTCCAGTTGAGTAATAGTTCCAGTATATCACTTGAAGTATGTGTGAAGTATGAAGAGCCTCTGATACAAAGGAAACCCACACCCACCACGTGTCTCTGTGTCACCGGCCTTATCTTCAGCTTCACTCTGACACAAGTCTTTAAACGAGCCATCGCGAGGTTAAACCGTGTTACTGTGAGAAGAAACTGTGTAGCCGGAGAGTCCTCGTGCGGCTCGGCGGAGGGTGGAGACTTGATTTTTGTAATGTTTCCTGTATGATTAAAAGAGACTGTATGTAATCTGCACTTTTACAGTTTTATAATAAGTACTACAATTAGGCGTGTCACGATAACAAATTCTAAAGTTCAATATATCGCTGAAGATAAACGATTATATAGAAACTAATTTATGCCATTGACACAAAAAACCCAAGAGCAGATTTAAAGCACAAAAAGTATTTTAAATCTATAATATTGTTCAAAAGAAATACTGCACTCGTTACAGATGCAAACTAACGACTTAAGCCAGGGGTGTCCAAACGTGGCCCTCAGACCAGTTTTTATTGACTCTCAGACCTCCTGCTGAACCGGCCAAATTGATCATAAGCAGTACTTTTAACAGTAAATTAAAATATTTCTACCACTATATCCTCAAACATCACATTGCAGTGTGATACAGACAATAGTGTGATACAATGTGTTTCAGGCCTTATTAATACACAGCGACTCTGTGTTTTGAGATGTGGCCCTCGATTAAAAAAAAAAAAAGTTTTGGCACCACCAAACTTTTCAGCTTAAATCTTATACGGCCAAAAAATAACCCAAAATGTCCCGCTAGTGCAAAGAAAAAGTACGCATGATAAATACTGACCCCTCCAAAAAAATATTGTTCCAGCTTCATATAGAGAACAATAAGACGACAAATACAACTGAGCCTGTGTTGCCAGAGTCACAGACATGTTCTTCTCATCCTCAGTTTATGGACAGGCCTCATGTGAAAAGTTCAGAATCTCCAAAATTCACTCACTGAGCTGCAGAGGCTGCACTAGCACTGATACATGATTGTCTGTAGGTGCTGGGGTTTAGGTAGAGACCAGACAGAGGCATTTTAGGTTTAAACTAGCTGGATTTCAGCTTTGAAACTGGCAACCCAAATGAGAGACTCACGTGAGACTCATTCTGCTTTCTGATTGGATAATCGTCTTGAACCGAAACAACTTGACCATCATGTCCAATGTTTCTGTAAGTAAGAATAAATGAGCATTACAATAATTATCAGTTAAAGTTATATTTGATTTTAACATGTTTTTATGGAATTAATTTAATTTAATCAAAAAAATAATAATTAATATGTTTTGCAGATGAACACTTGTTTCTCTTAATATTTTACGAATTAATATAATGGAAAAAAAAAAAAAATTCAGACTTTCATTTAAAAAATCTCACTGAGGCCCTAGTCAGAAATGGGGAAGACGGCTCAAACGTTGGGTAATCAAACCTCAAAACTCCTAGCTACGAGGCGCCAGCTCCATAACCCCTGCACCACCATCCCATAATACCCACAGTATGTCGAACTTCCTCCTTCGGTATCGTGTTATATCATCCAATCTCATAAGTAAAAGGTTATCTAGGCCCAACTATAACGGCACAAGTGACTCCCCACATACATGAAGCTGGCGTTTAACTCGGGCGTTTTAGGTGCGCCGTCTAGGAGCACGTAGCATTAGGAGCCCGTTAGCTAATCTACAGAGCGCAGAGGGGCCCGGGTCTAACCTATCCGAGCGATACAAGCCGGGGAGTAATAGGGCCCTTTAATTATAGCAGTGCCGCTTCCTATCTGCACTGGAAGGAGACATGGAAAAGCAATTATAAAGCTGACAAAATAATGCCACAAAGTACAGTCTAAAGGGAGAGCGGCGCACGGGAGCGAGGAGCTGTGAGGAGGAAGTTTTACGACTTAAAGGGCCCGTATCACACCGCTTTCTGAACTATGTTGTACTGTTTCCTCGTCACAATACTCTGTCTACATCTGCAAGGCTCAAAATGCTCCGTTCCACCTTGTGATGTCATGAAGTGGTAGCAAAAGATGAAGTTTAAATCCGTCAACTGGACAGGTTTTTGTAGGAGTAGTGGTATCAGTGGTAGTAGCAATAGTAGTAGTAGTAGTTGCAGAAGTTGTTGCAGTAGTAGCAGTAGCAGTGGCAGTAGTTGAAGTAGTTGTTGTAGTAGTAGCAGTAGTAGTAGCAATAGTAGTAGTAGTAGCAGTAGTAGTAGTAGCAGTAGTAGTAGCAGTAATAGTTGAAGTAATAGTTGAAGTAGTTGTTGCAGTAGTAGCAATAGTATTAGTAATAGCAGTAGTAGCATCAGTAGTAGTAGTAGTAGTAGTAGTAGTAGTAGTAGCAATAGTAATAGTAGCAGTAATAGTTGAAGTAGTTGTTGCAGTAGTTGTTGCAGTAGTAGCAGTAGTAGTAGTAGTAGTAGTAGTATCAGTAGTAGTAGCAATAGTAGTAGCAGTAATAGTTGCTGTAGTAGTAGCAGCAGCAGTAGTAGTAGTATCAGTAGTAGTAGCAATGGTAGTAGCAGTAATAGTTGCTATAGTAGTAGCAGTAATAGTTGCTGTAGTAGTAGTAGTAGCAGTAGTGGTTATAATGGTGTTACAAGTAGAAGTTAGCAGAGGCAGTACATTATAAGTAGTAATAATAGTAGGCAATGCTAGTAGAAGGTAGTATCAGGTAGCAGAAATAGTAGTAGTAATAATAGGAGGAAGCTAGTATGTCTAGTAGTAGGAAAAGATACGCAGTAGTAGTAAGTAGAAGTGGTGGTAGAAGTATTGCCATTTACATTCATGGTTTATTACTTGGTTATACAGTGTTTTTTTGCTGTTGAGACTTCCAGTTGAGTAATAGCTGGACAAATCGTTGTAGGAGTGAAGACATTTTGCTGCTCAGTCGCTTCTTCAGTTCTGGTCAGATTGTTGATGGCCACTGCCTTATATCTATCTGAAGGGAGGGGTCTCCAGTTTCAGCTAAAACTGCCCTTCAGCCCTTAACGACCCTGCTGTTGTTCTCATTGTTCTGGGTCTGAGGATGGATGTCTCAGGCCCCCATTCCTGTTTAAGGAAGGATTGTCATTCTTAACAAAAATAGCTTCTTTAACTCTCCTCTCAAACCACTTCTTATTCTCTGGCTACGATCCGAACCTCACTATCTTCAAAGGAGTGGTTAATGGCTTTGAGATGGAGATGTCCGGCGAACTGGGGTCCAGAGGAGAACTGTAAACATCTATTGTCTCCAGTTTCAGCTGAAACGACACTATTCAACCTTTAACGACCCTGCTGTTGTTCTCTTGGTCTTGGGACTGAGGATGGAGTTATAGATGGAGGAGTGTCCACCAGCGATCTGACCAGAACTGAAGAAGCGGCTTGGATGAGCAGCGAAACGTCTTCACTCCTACAACCATTTGTCCAGTTGACGGATTTAAACTTCATCTTTTGTTACGGTTCAGACCTGGACGACTGAGGGATTACACAGTCATGAAGCGGTAGTTTTCACGTTAACAACATTATGCAAACCTTACTCTTCAGAGCGTTTAAGCCTGTTATAGTCGTTTCCTTCTCAACCTTGAATCGCTTATTTTCAAGTCGGCCGTGGTCACATTTTTATATAGCGCTTTTCCACCTCCAAGTCACTCAAAGCGCTTTACATCAAGAAACCGCTCACACATTCATACACCAGTGTGCGCAGACACTGGGGGCCACGTGGGTTAAGAGTCTTGCTCATTGACACAACAACAGCATTCATTTGTGGGAGCTGGAATCGAACCGCCAACCTTCTGATCAGTGGATAAAACACCAGAGAATTCGAGGGGAGCGACATGAAGGCCTTTCCGTGCGCTCTGACTCTGCACCGAGGGCGCGCTGCCAGCTCAGTCCTTGTTATCTCGACCTGCGTCATCAGAGGTATAATACTCCCTACCGTGGAAGCTTAGCCAGACTGGAGTGTACTAATCTGGAATGAACTACTGTGTACTATCACAACGTTTTATGAGTAAACCTTGTCCTACGTCAGAATTCCAGTGTCATGACTCTTCTCTTCGACTCTCTGGCAACTACAGTTTAATGTACAACAATAAGGAATGTTCTTGTCAATGTCGTGGTGATAAGTGAAAGTCCTTTTTGTGCTGTTAAAACTGAAAGTGAAAGTCCTTTTTGCACTGTTTAAAGCTCCTATATTACGCAAAACTGACTCTCGTGAGCTTCAAGTCGTGTTATAATGCTGTTACCTCCTCAAAAACATACCTCGAGTTGCGTGTTGAGTAACTCTTTGATTTAAGCATCTCCAAACTTCGAAATGCTCTGTTCCACCTTGTGATGTCATGAAGTGGTAGTTTTTAAGTTAGCTACATTTTTGCCTTTTGTTCAGTAGAGATGGGCAATTCCAGAGCTGAAATGATCCAAGTGATTCTAGTGAAGGTGTATGGAGTTTAAAAAAAACACAATGAAGCACTTCCTGTATTACCACATGATGACATCACAAGGTGGAACAGAGTGAATTCAGTTTGAGAGAGGACTTCAGCCTAAATATGCAGGGATTGTGTGTTAAACATGTGTGGATGAAACAAAGGGCCCATGTTACGCCGTTTTCTGATCTCAAACCGTTAGTTCCCAACACGGTGGATTGCGCGAATGTCGTGTAAGATCAGAGCGGTCTGACGGCACATTCGCCCGATGTGACCCCAGTGGCAGCTCTTAAAAACACAACTCGAGGTATGTTTGTGATGAGGAAACAACATTATAACATAGATCAGAAAAAAAAATCGCTTTAAGAGCTGTCACTAGGGTCACATCGGGCGAATCTGAGGTCCGACTGCTCTGATCATAAACCGACATTCGCGCAATTCCACCATGTTGGGAACTCATGGTTTGAGGTTTTGGAGCAGCGAACTGACAAAAAGTAGTAACAAAAACTCCCACCCACACTTCATGACATCACAAGGTGGAACAGAGCATTTTGAGCTTTGGAGATGTAGATGGACTAATAATGTATGGTTACTCAAAAATGTCCAGGTCTGTTTTTGATGAGGTAAACAACATTATAACACGACTTAAAGCTCACAAAGAGTACATTTTGTGTAATACCTTTAAACACGATAATGGGTGAAACTATATACATTTTTACATACATTTTGCCTTCTTTTGTGTTGAAGTTTTATCATTTGACTTCCTGGATGGACACGGGCAGCAGATGCGACATATGTAGGAGGTCATTTCGTAACCGTTACCTAGCAACCATGACTTACAAATCAGTTCATTTACAATTCTTGATTATTCCCCTGATATTGGAAAGTAGTCATTTAAATATTCAATTTCAAATGCACTTTCGAAACACAACACTTTTTTTTTTTTTTTTGGTTGTTTTTTGGGGTTTTTTCTTCTTCTCTCAGAGCTGATCCCACCATCTCAAATGAGCCGTGACATCTCCCCTACGTGGTCTCTTGTGTTGAAATACTTTGGACACACATTTAAGCTCCGTCTTCGTCAAATGCGCTGATGAAAGATGAAGGCAAAAAAGACGGCCCTGCGGCGCTTTTGGTCAGAAATATATACATTTTTAATTTGGTTTGCCGTGGTTGTCAGTCAAGAAATCTCGAAATATTAGTCAAAGGGGTGTAGATTGGATTTCAAATGTTCGTCGTGGCATTTCCTTGTGAAAGTCCTGGTTTAGACCTTCTGTAGTCCTGGTTTAGATCTGGTTTAGTCCTGGTTCAGTATTGGTTCAGCTTCTTTTAAAAACAGTAAAAGCCCAGGTTAAACATAGTTCCTTTGAAACGGTTTTTTTAAAAAGCACAGGTCCTGATGTTGTGCACAGACTCATGACCTGTGCCACATGCCTCTGTCTGACACAGTTTTGAATTATTAGTGCACAGATTTTTACAGCATCTTGTAACAGGCTCAGAGCACAACACAGAGACCGGCAACCTCACTGTTAACAGCATCACGTCTCTCTCTGTGTCTGCCTTTCTGTTTGTCCCTCTCTCTGTCTCTCTCTGTCTCTCTCTCTCAGTCTCTCTCTCTTGTCTTTGTCTCTCTCTCTCAGTCTCTCTCTCTTGTCTTTGTCTCTCTCTCTCTGTCTCCCTCTCTCAGTCTCTCTCGCAGTCTCTCTCTCGCTGTCTCTTTCTGTCTGCCTCTCTCTGTGTTTATCCCTCTCTGTCTGTCTCTCTCTCTGTTTCTCTTTCTCTCTGTCTGCCTCTCATTGTGCTTGTCCCTCTCTCTGTCTCTCTCTCTCTCTGTCTGTCTGTCTCTCTCTCTCTCTGTGTCTGCTGCCTCTCAGTGTTTGTCCTTCTCTGTCTGTCTGTCTCTCTCTCTGTCTGCCTCTCCGTGTTTGTCCCTCTCTCTGTCTCTCTCTCTCTCTGTCTGTCTCTGTCTCTCTCTCTCTCTGTGTCTGCCTCTCTGTGTTTGTCCCTCTCTCTGTCTGTCTCTGTGTCTATCTCTCTGTCTCTCTCTCTCTGTCTCCGTCCTTCTCTCCATCTCTCTCTCTCTCCCCCTCTGCCTCTCTCTTTGTTTGTCCCTCTCTCTGTCTCTCTCTCTGTCTCTCTCTCTCTGTTTGTCCCTCTCTCTGTTTCTCTCTCTCTCTGTCTGCCTCTCATTGTGCTTGTCCCTCTCTCTGTCCCTCTCTCTCTTTCTCTGTCTGTCTCTCTCTGTCTCTTTCTGTGTCTGCTTCTCCGTGTTTGTCCCTCTCTCTGTCTGTCTGTGTGTATCTCTCTGTCTCTCTCTCTCTCTGTCCTTCTCTCCATCTCTCTCTCCCCCTCTGTCTCTTCTGTCTCTCTTTCTGCCTGTCTCTGTCTCTCTGTCTGCCTCTCTGTGTTTGTCCCTCTCCCTGTCTCTGTGTCTATCTGTCTTTCTCTCTCCCAGTCTTTCTCTCTCTGTCTCTCTCTCCCGCTCTGCCTCTTGCTCCCCGTCTGTCTTTCTGCTTGTCTCTCTATCTCTGTCTCCCTCCCTCTCTCCTTCCTTCTGTCTCCCCCTCCCTCTGTCTCTCTCTCTGTCTCCCTCCCTCCCTCTCTCCTTCCTTCTGTCTCCCCCTTCCTCTGTCTCTTCTCTGTCTCTCTTTCTGCTTGTCTCTCTCTGTCTGCCTCTCTCTGTGTTTGTCCCTCTCCCTGTCTCTGTGTCTATCTCTCTGTGTCTCTCTCTCTCAGTCTCTCTCTCTCCCAGTCTCTCTCTCTCCCCCTCTGTCTGTCTTTCTGCTTGTCTCTCTCTCTCTCTCTCTCTGTCTCCCTCTCTCCTTCCTTCTGTCTCCCCTCCCTCTGTCTCTCTCTCCGTCTCCCTCCCTCTCTCCTTCCTTCTCTCTCCCCTCCCTCTGTGTCTCTCTCTCTGTCTAACCCACAGTGGGCACAATAATCATCCATAGTTCACATATTTGCAGCTGAGCCAGTTCAAAGCCTCAGACGAACTAAAGCCTCGAGCTCGGCCCCCTGGACGCCATTAAACGCACAGTAAAAGTGTTATAGCCGCTCACACACACACACACGCGCGCACACACACACACACACACACACGCACACACACACACACACACACACACACACGGCTCTGGCCCGGAGAGTCGACTTTCCACCGCAAAAAAAGTTGTTTTGGAGACGGACGACTAGGAAACATGGAAAAAAACACACACCTGCCAGGACAGAGGGGAAGAATCCGGTTTAACATGAAGAAGCTGAACAACTGTACCTTGGTAATCTGAAAAAAATATATACATCTGTAGATTAATTAAAATATAATCAATTTATTTTTAAAAAAGACTAAGATTTTATTAAAAACTACAATTTTTGGAGAATTTTAAAGAGTTCACAAGAGTCCAGTTTGTGTTTTCTGATCAATATTTGGTGTCATTACTATTATAAATGTTTTGTGACAGTTTTATGTAACAGGTTAAAGACACTCCCAGTCTCATCTCTGTCTCTTTCCTTCTCTCCACCTTCACTCTCCCTTCTTTATCTCTTCCACTTTTTCCCAGTCCATCTCATTCCATCCGTCCCTTTTTCGCTTTCTCACACTCCCAGACGCTTTCCCTTCCTGTCTATTCCACTTCAACTCTCACTCTCTCACTTTCACTCACACTCCCAGACTCTTTCTCACTCCCATTCTCCCACTCGTTCTTTCTCTCACCCTCCCAGACTCTTTCTCCCTCCCGGTCTATCTCACTCCACCTCACTCTCTCTCCCAGACTCTTTCCCCCCTCCTTATCTCACTCCATCCCACTCTCTCACTCACTCCATCTCTTCCACACTCTCTTGTCTATCTGACTCCATCTCACTCTCTTTTTCTCTCCCAGACCCTTTCTCCCTCCTTGTCTATCTCACTCACACTCCCTCTCTCTCTCTCTCCCCTAAACTCTCATCTATCTCACTCTCTAACTCCCACACTCCTCTATCTCACACTCCTCTCACACACTTTCCCTCTCACTCTGTCTCTCTCCCAAACTCTCTCATCTATCTCACTCACTCTCACTCTCTCTCTTCCACACTCTCTCATTTATCTCATTCCATCTCACTCTTTTTCCCCTCTGTGTCTATCTCGCTCACTCTCTCTCACCAACTCTCTCATCTATCTATCAAGAGTTACTCCAATCACATCTGAACCTGTGTCACCAGAGTCAAACCTGTTGCTAATGGGAGCGACCTCCGGGAAATAAGGCACCTGATTTGCCTGTTATTAACGTTCTTTATCTTGATTTAACAACACAAAATTGTGAAGTAAAACCTCCAGGATCATGTAGAGTGAGTTAACACGAACATTTTAGGACCAAAACGACGAGCCCGACAGCAGCAGTTACTGAGGGAAGGGCGACGGCTTTTCAATAGAAAGCGAACTGGAGTCGATGGAGCCGGAAGCAGGTTTAGGTGGTGACCGTTCGGATCAGAGGGAGGCATTTTAGACTTGAACCAACTGGATTTCAGAATTGTAACTGGCAACCCAAAGGAGTGAATGTTTTCTGAATGGATAAATCAGTAAAAGCGACATTTGGTTTGATCGTGTTGACCTCAGATGTTTTACTTAACCCTGATCACGTTGTTTTTGGATTACTCGGATACTGCAGCTTGGTGA
The DNA here is from genome assembly GCA_019594935.1 of Periophthalmus modestus. Lineage (NCBI taxonomy): Eukaryota > Metazoa > Chordata > Actinopteri > Gobiiformes > Gobiidae > Periophthalmus > Periophthalmus modestus. Next base: position 19,336,389 of record JAIEZT010000068.1, on the reverse strand, counting down.
AAAACAGCGAAACGGTGACATAGTTTAAGTTAATGATTGACCAAAGCGAAAGTGAGAGCAGACAGGGCAGAGCTGCGGGGACTAGTTTTTCTCACAGCTGTCTGAGGAGGAGCACACAGGTACAAATGTGTGTGAGGAATTTCACCTCTCTCCAAACCACGGAGCCGAGCGAAGGAGCACAGGCCGTTTATGCCCCTACAGGAGCCTGGAGCTGTTTAAGCAAATATGCAACACAAGAGTTTACTGAGAATGTGAGGTCTAAACCAGGACTAAACCAGGTCTAAACCAGGACTGAACCAGGACTGAACCAGGACTGAACCAGGACTGAACCAGGACTGAACCAGGACTAAACCAGGACTAAACCAGGTCTAAACCAGGACTAAACCAGGACTAAACCAGGACTGAACCAGGACTGAACCAGGACTGAACCTGAACTAACCCAGGTCTAAACCAGGACTGAACCAGGACTGAACCAGGACTAAACAAGGACTGAACCAGGACTGAACCAGGACTGAACCAGGACTGAACCAGGACTGAACTGAACCTGGACTGAACCTGGACTGAACCTGGACTAACCCAGGTCTAAACCAGGACTGAACCAGGACTAAACCAGGACTGAACCAAAACTGAACCAGGACTAAACCAGGACTGGACTAGAGCATAACCAGGTACTGAAGCAGTTACAAAACCAGGTAATAAACAAGGTATTAAACCAAGGACTGAACCAAGACTAAACCAGGATTGTACCAGGACTAAACCAGGACTAAGCCAGGACTGAACCCCAGATCTGAACCAAAAAACTAAATCTAAAAGTGATTCCCTCACTTAATCTTTGACAAAACCTACAGGGAACTGTGTAGGGTACATGCCTTAACATCTCCATGGCGACAACAAAATTTAAATCTTTTTAACACAGTAAAACAGTCGAAACCACAGGCTTTTACTGACAGAGGAACAACAACTACATAACAGAGGCGGGTGAGCACATTTACTAGTCACTTTTTAAAGAAATTGTACTTTTTTCAGAGTACTTTTCTAGCAGCATACTACTTCTACTTGAGTCATATTTTTATTGAGTAACAGTACTATTATGTGAGTAAAAGCTTTGGCTCCTCTTCCCACTGTGAGTAAGTCTGTTTTACGCTGACAATAAGAAATAATCTGAACATTTGTGTCACATTTTCCTTAGAACACACCAGATTTTGAGCATTATTTAACGATTTCTCCTCAGTTTTACATTAACTCCAAACTATAAATCAGCAGTTCGCTCCTGACAGTCACTCTTTAAGTCACCCACGTCTGTTAAATCAGGTCCAAACTAGTCCTAAACCAACGCTCTAAAGCTGATCAACAGTGCACACACCAGCCCAAGCGCAAGACTATTTATTTCGCCTTAAACTTAAAGCCTAACGCCAATTCTCCACATCCAAAAAAACGCGTGGACACACCGCTCATTCTTGCCTACACTTGCTCCTAAATCCCATCAGAGATCGTTTACCCACTGCCAGTTTGATCTCTCACTCCTCCCCGTGTCCCTATCCGTGCGTAAACTTTCCCAACTACACCAAATTACCGCTATGACCTTGCGCCAAAGCCCTGCGTAAAAAAAAAACCATAACGCACTTACCGATGGTTTTACGCGTGGCTTCTCCTCCGCGTCTTTCGCTTTTTCCTCTTCCAAATGCGTAAAAAAATCCCAGCTGTCAGTGTTGCCTTCCTACTCCAGAGAGCTTGATCGGTCTTGACAAACGCTGTGGCACGACTGACGGGAGCATTGCGCGCGTAAATTCACGTAGACATGACACTTCCAGAGCGGTTACCGTCAGGAGAGAGGAAAGGGGGGGGCAGGAGCAGGGATCCCCGGGTTTTGGCGCCGCGCTGCTGGGTTTCTGGAGCGAAGGCAGCCCCCGTGTGACTGACTGACTGACTGTGGCTCTCCCAGTGCGCGCGTGTGGCACTGACAGAAGGGGCGGATGGGAAAAAAAAAATAAAAAAAAATACAGTAGCAGGTTCCACACGCGCGCACGCACAGAGGAGGGGGGTTGGCCAATCACGGGAGAGGCGCGGAGGCACGTAGCCCAGCGTGGGACAGGGGATCGTTCAGACAGAGGTAAATATATAAAAAGCCGCTGTGAGTTACGCGTTCATCGTGTTTGGATTTAAAGGAGGACTGCGGAACTTTTCTGTTCGGGAGTCCGCCACCTGCTTGTCTCCATGGAGATGTTGTTGCACCGTGGATAAGCCTCTGTCTGTTCATTAGAGTTGACTGAGCTCTGGTCCGACAGACTTCAGCACATCTGTAGCCTTGTCCTGGTTTAGTCCTAGTTCAGTCCTGGTTTAGTCCTGGTTTAGTCCTGGTTCAGTCCTGGTTTAGTCCTGGTTCAGTCCTGGTTCAGTCCTGGTTTAGTCCTGATTTAGTCCTGGTTTAGTCCTGGTTCAGTCCTGGTTCCGTTCTGGTTCAGTCCTGGTTCAGTTCTGGTTTAGTCATGGTTCAGTCCTGGTTTAGTCCTGGTTCAGTCCTGGTTTAGTCCTGGTTCAGTCCATGAGAGTGGATTTCTCTTTCACTGTGGTTCTCCTCAAGGTTTCTCTTTGTCCCACTGTTTTTTTGTTGTTGTTTTTTTTTTAGTTTTTTCTTGCTGAGAAGGAGGGTATAAGGACAGGGTGAAGTTCTGGGACATTTTACCCATTTACTTGTTTTCTGTTTTATTAATTTTCTTGTCTGTTTCTCTTTCACTGTTGATTTTCTAACTTTCTGTTGGTTACATTGATTCTCATGTTCAGCCCTAAGAGGCGACGGCTGTTGTGATTTTGGACTTTACAAAAATAAATTGAATTGAATTACTTGTTGTTTTTTCGTGGCTGCTTCACTGCATGACATTAAACACATAAATTCAATAAAAACCTTTGTACCTCTACTTAAAGGATTGTTTCTGCATTTAAAACCTGAAAAACAGTTTGCAGTGGTTTAAAGCCAGCGCATGTATTCTGAACAGTTTAGTTGAGTTCATAAGTCACGTCTCTAGAGCGGAGTTTTGCTGCGACGGCAACGCTGACAACAACTAGCATGCTAACGGCGCACTTCCCGATTATGGGATGCCTCAAGAGCTGTTTATGCAATATGTCTGCACTGGGGCGAGACATTTTTGTTCAGAAACATGGGGGAAAAAAACTACAGGATGTTTAAGAAATCCTTGGAAAAAGAGGCATTGTTACTGTGAGCGGGGTCTCTCCACAGATCTGACCCGTAACTCAGCCGGTCGGCCTTAGTCGCCGTCTCCATGGAGATAGAAATGTACAGAACGCACCTTTGTGTAGAAGAAGCAGGGTCAGTGAGTGGAAAATATGTGCTAAACCAGAGTTAAACGTCCGGCTGTAAATTCAGAAAACGAATTAAACGACATCACGACTTTATAAACTCTCTACGGGAGATTTAACGAAACTTATGATCCACAAATGTTGAACCTTATCTTTATTTGTTCGGGACCGGCTCTACATATTAATCTTATGAACACGCCGACAGAGAAGACACTCAACTTTATACCTAGTCAATTACAGAGATATTAACCATAAACCGGGTCTGCAAACACAATCTGACAAGTGCAGTTAGACTCAGATTATTTGCCTTCCAGTCAAAAAAAATTAAAAAAAATCATCAGTGGTCCAGTCCTAGAAATGCATGCTGTTGTTGTGTCCTTGGGCAAGACACCTCGATGTGTTTACATGTGAGGGTAGGTCATTTAGGTCAGTTTAAACCTAACCTTTTTTTTTCATGTATTGGTTTATTAGGACAGTGCACAGTTACATTAAGCTCAGCGGCAGATATGTTTGTACCAGATTGTAGCTCGCGGCTAATTTTCATCTGTGGTCCTGTCCCCACATACACAGAAAACAACTTTACAATATACAGATATACAATAAAATAAAGATTTACAAGTTAAAAGTGCAATGTGTAATGTAATGTAGTGTAATGTAATGTAATGTAATGTAATGTGATGTGATGTGATGTGATGTGATGTGATGTGATGTAAAAGTGCGATGTGATGTTGTAACAGTATTGCTCTGGTAATCTGGGGGCCATCAGGTCACAAAATACCCATCCGGTATTGTTAGTGTGAGCTAGAGGTAAGATCTTAAGCCCGAGCCCGACCCGACCCAAATTTCGGGTCGGGTCGGGCCTAAAATGTCAATCATTGCTTCGGGTCGGGTCGGGCCGGGTGGGGTCGGGCTTCTCTCTCGCTGACTTTTTAAAAAATAAATATATGTTTAAAACGATGTGTGGATACTAAACTAAGGAATACTTGTTTTAAAATAAATCATTTGGATAAAACAGAGAAGGCGCTGTAATGTAATTGCTATTTAACTCGTGCACGTGAACGCCGCCCTCTTAATAATCTTCCCCTCCGCAAGTCCGCATCTATTTTGACCTGGTATCCCCAATATGGAGGAGCAAGAAGTTAAGGATAAACTAAAGACGGGAGAACTGAACAGACAAACACGCACCGGTAAGAGTGAGGTCTGGAAAAGCTTCAAATTGATTGTTGAAAATGCTACAGAAACTTGCGTTGGCTTCGCTGAATGTGTCAATGTGGCGCTTTGCTTTCATACGAGAGCAAAAAGACTGGCACCTCGACGCTGAGCAGCATTTAAACAGCTGTACTGGCAAAATGGATGATCGTCAAACATATATATTATCATTTGTTTCATAAAACGCCCCTCGTCGCGCTAAGCAGGCCATCACAGACAAGTACGTGGACTTGTTATCATAAATCACCCCTCCTCCTCCTCACAAATAAAATATGAAATTTCGGGTTTGTTTCGGGCTCGGACCTGCAAATCAAGTCAATTGGTCGGGCTCGGGCTGGATTTTTTAGGCCCGATCTTACCTCTAGTGTGAGATGTTTGCTGCTCCAGAATCCAATTTCACCCCAACCCTGCACCAACTTTGACTGTAGTACTTTTAAAACAGTAAAAGTGCAGATGGTGCATATTTTTTCTCACTATTTGCTCCTAAAACACCACGATAAACAAAGCAGCACTGAAGAATTTGATCTGTGTTGAAGGCCCAGGTAACATTGTTCTGTTGTGGAAAAAATGACAATTCTCGATGAAAAGTAATCCATTTAGAGGCTCGGTGAGTATTTGAAATAAAGACAAGAGGTTTATTGTTTGTTATAGCAGATACAGACAGGACGGGCCCAGGTCCTTTCAGTGTCTCCCCCAGTCTCCACCAAGTCCCCCGAGCAAGTCCCCCTCCAGTCCCCTGAGTATCTGAGCTCTGACTATTTTATACCAGAATGACAAAGCTACATACATTTCAAAGCAGAGTGACTTTTGTTTCACACCCATATGATAATGAACTTTTACACGTCGACAGGTAGAACGAGAACGAGTTTCATGAGGGATGGAGACAGAGCTTCACACGTGTTAATGTCTCGTCTGGGTCTGGCACCGACACAGATCCAATGTATTTAAAGACACGGCATGAATAAACTTACATTTCCATCACAGTTCTCTGATCTATGTAAAGAAATAATAATATGTGGGTGAAGTGTCTTGCCTAAGGACACAACGACAGAACTTGATCCTCCGACCTGTTTTAATGTCGTTTCCTCATCACAAACAGACCTGGAGTTGTGTTTTGTTTCATTCACACATGTTTAACGCACAAACCCTGCAAATTTAGACTGAGCTATTGCCTCAAACTGAAAACACTCAGTTCCACCTTGTGATGTCATCATGTGGCGATACAGGAAGTGCTCCACTGTGTTTTTAAACATTCAGGTTAAATACACTTTCGCTAGAATCGTTTGGATAATTTCAGTCCTAGAATTGCCAATGTCCACTGAACTAAAGGTAAAAAGGAGCTGCTAACTTGAAAACTACACTTCGTGACATCACAAAGTGGAACAGAGCGTTTTGAGCTTTGGAGATGTAACAGACTGATAATAAAGAGTTACTCAAACATGTGAATGAAACAAAACTCAACTCCAGGTCTGTTTTTGAGGAAGTAACATGACTAAAAGCTCAAAAGAATCAATTTTGCGTAATATGGGACTGTTCAATTGTTAATCGCTATGGCAACTGTCCTAATTTTTCACAATTTAATCCTGTGGTGGTTGTTGTATAATCAAGCGCAGGGAGGAGGCGTCATCCTGCTGCCGCTCCAGCGACAACCCGAGTGATGAAAAACAGAAGCGGTTCATTTTAAACCATTCGCAGTGGTCCAGAGTTACCCCTCATTCAGAACACCCTAATTACTCACCATGATGAGTTTATAAGCACTTTCCCCAACTTTCAGAGACCAGAGCGGAGTTTTACAGTCACGGTAAAACAGCAGCTCAGTTGGTAGAGTATTTGTCCACTGACCCGCGGGTTGGAGGTACGATTCCAGCTCCCGTAGACGAATGCTGCCGTTGTGTCCTCGGGCAAGACACTTAACCCGCCTCGCCCCCGCTGTCTCCGCACGCCGGTGTACGAATGTGCGTGCGAACGGGTGAGCGGTTCCTCGATGTAAAGCGCTTTGAGTTTTACCAAATGCGACCGCGGGGAAGCTAACAACAACTAGTATGCTAACAGTGCAGTTCCTGAATCTTGAACAATAAGAGTATAACATAATAAATATAATATCTCGTTTTGCGGAAATACTTTTCTAAGCTTGTTTTAAGTTTTAATTTAACAACAATGGGGCAAAATTTGACTCAAATTTTTACTGAAATGCTACCCACAATCCTCTCTGTTTTTCTTTTAATATGTTAAATCAAATAAAGCAAGAAACTATCCATTTTTCAGATGTATATGTCGCAAATATGTGCAATTTTTGGTCATTTTTACACATGAAATGCATTATTTATGTACTGTGGTGGAATGTAGCAAAGTAAAAGTAGTAAAGTACAAATCTTAGGTATCTGTACTTTACTTGAGTACATTTTACAGCGGATACTTTTACTACATTGAGAGCAGTAGCTGTACTTTCTACTGCATTATACTTTTGAACTGGACTCAAAAGTGCTGCTGAAAAAGTCTGAGGGTTTATTTTTAACATGTTCATAATTTGAGCAAAAAAAAAAAAAAAAGTACAAATAAAACCAGCTGGGACAAAACGATTGAGTTGTTTCTGTTGAACATAATCAGCACAAATCTTTATCAAAATCACTACATTTGAAGTTTTATTAGACCTCAAACTGTGCAAAATACTTTTACTTTTTACTCAAGTTCACTTTTAAACAGGTACTTTTTTTACTTTTACTTCATTATTTTTTTTGCTCCAGTATCTGCACTTTTACTCAAGTAACACAACTGAGTACTTTTTCTTACGTAACAATAATTTATATTTTAAAACTTTAAGGCCACAGTATGTAACATTTTCACCAAATAAAATCATGTTTTATTTCGTTTTTTTTCCATTTTGATTGTGTTTATTGCACTGAAAAACATAGAAAATGATCCGTCCGTGCTGTGAGCTTGCATCTCCACAAACCCGACTCTCATTTACCCTTGTCTGGCTTCCTCTTGCTTGTTTCCATGGAGATGTTCTTTTTTTCATGTGATACTTTTACTTTTACGAGTATTTTTTTGCTCCAGTATCTGCACTTTTACTTAAGTAACAAAACTGACTACTTCTTCCAGCAGCGTTTATATTTAAAAAAAAACATTAAAGCCACAATATGTAACATTTTAGCTAAATAAAATCATGTTTTGTTCAGTTTTTTCCATTTTGATTGTGTTTATTGAGCTGAAAAACATCCATCCGTGCTGTGAGCGGGCTTGCATCTCCACAAACCTGACTCGGCTGGCTTCCTCCTCCTCGTTTCCATGGAGATGTTCTTTTTTTTTTCGCTATAATCTTACACAGCATGACATAAAACCTATCTATCTGTATGGAGAACGTTCCAAAGTATGTAGAAAGTTCCACACTGTACCTTTAAACGATGAAAAACATGTAATACATTTTTATACATAAACTACATTAGAAGTTTCAAATCGATACTGCTAAATTGTGCCGTAACCATAGTAACAGCAGCCATGTTTGGGCTTTTCTGTCTTTCCTTAACGCTCGTCACATAACCGCGGCGTTCGTCTTCTTTTCGTCCAATCAGATTTCGGTTTGCGTTTCAATTATTTCTCGCCCTGATAAAAAGATGAAACATTGAAACACATGCCCCCGCGGCCGCACCACAGCGAGCTCAACTCTTTGTAAACATTTTGTGATACAGCGCCAGAATCGTCCTCGGAGGAAGATCTCTAAATGATCCACCGCGCTGCCCACATCGCCACGGCAACGCTCGTACACAAGAAAACCACACACAACAAGACGGCAACACGACGGGCTTCACTGTGTACAAGATAAACTTCAGGAAGAGGCAGTTTTATTAAACAACATGTTACAGCAGCGGCTTTTCAACAGTCCTGTAGTCCTGGTTTAGTCCCAGTTTGGTCCTGGTTTAGTCCCAGTTTAGTCCTGGTTCAGTCCCAGTTTGGTCCTGGTTTAGTCCTGGTTCAGTCCTGGTTTAGTCCTTGTTTAGCCCTGGTTTAGCCCTGGTTTAGTCCCGGTATAGTCCCGGTTTAGTCCCAGTTTATTCCTGGTTTTGCCCTGGTTTAGTCCTGGTTTAGTCCTGTTTTAGTCCTAGTTTAGTCTGGGTTTAGTCCGGGTTTAGACCTGGTTTAGTCCTGGTTTAGTCCTGTTTTAGTCCTAGTTTAGTCCGGGTTTAGTCCGGGTTTAGTCCTGGTTTAGTCCTGGTTTAGTCCTAGTTTAGTCCTGGTATAGTCCTGGTTTAGTCCTAGTTTAGTCCTGGTTTAGTCCTAGTTTAGTCCTGGTTTAGTCCTGGTATAGTCCTGGTTTAGTCCTAGTTTTGTTCTGGTTTAGTCCTGGTTCAGTCCTTGTTTAGCCCTGGTTTAGTCCTGCTTTAGTCCTGGTTTGGTCCTGGTTTAGTCCTGGTTTAGTCCTGGTTTAGTCACTTCCCCTTCAGAGCACTATTCCAGCACAATCATTGCGCATCTCGTTTGTGAAGTTGTGCGTCATGTTTTTGTATATTTCTGGAGAATTGTCGCATGGGGTTAAGTGTGAGGAGAATTTGAATAGGCCCCAGGAGAGATCCCTAAATTACTCAAACATGCATGGATGACATTTAAAACGTTTTCTGGCATGTTTTTGGTGAGGGGACAACAGCTTAAAAAGATCGATTTTGCGTAATCCCCCCTCTTTAATCGAGATGTGATAGTACCGGCTGTTGAACTTTGCGGTTACAACCAGACACCAGTTAAAAAGAGTAAATCCTCCATCATCCTTGGCCTTGTTACTTGAACTGTTTACAAGAGGCTATCCGCCATCGCTCCAGGCCGCAATTTCCTGCTCGCTTTTATCCTCGTAACATGTTCCAAACACCAAACACCGACTGTCCTTCTTCTAACCAATGAAAACACATGTCCCTTCACTATGGCAACCCGTAAGGCCCAAAGTCAACAGAGTTTACGGCACTTGGCAACCGCAGCGTTAATAGATGCAGTGTTCCAGTGAATGTCTCCTAAATTCTACTTAGAGATGCGAGCTCGGGTCGTGTTACTCTGCGTCTGGCTCACACGACTGAAGACAGCTGTTGTGCATCTGTAGAACATGTGGAACCAGTTCAGATCGAGAATTTCAATGAGGAAACGGCTCCGGACAGTTTCGATCCTACCTGGAAGCTTCTCGATGTGATTTAGGTCGAGCGAGGTGGAGCCAAAGTGTGATCCAAAGCTAAGTGATTGTATCGTATTTTTCGGGCAATAAAGCGCACCGGATTACGAGGTCAGTGAAAGGATCTATTTTCATACATAAGATTATAAAGTGCACTGAACGCTGTGGGTGACGTCACACTCGCTTAGTCCATTAAGCGAAACAAAACAGTAAGAATACGGCGTCAAACGTGCCCGGATCCCTCTCGTCGTTATCCGAGTCCGTTTCATTGCTGTTACTTTCCAGTTCAGTGATGATTCCTTCCTTCCTGAAAGCTCGGACGACACTTGAGCCACTCACCCATCTTCTCCTCGTCCATCCAGACCTTTGCGTTACCCTTGATGATGACAACGGCCGGAAACGTTTCTTTTGACAAAGTCTTCCTCTTGAAAATGACCGTGGGTGGTAGTTTTTTTTTTTTTTTTTTAGCCTGGCAACCGAGAACTTCAGTGAAAGAGGACTTCTCGTTCCCTGTGGTGCGTTTAGATACCGCACTGGCTCGTTTTCTCGATGGTACGGTTCACGGGGATGTCAAAGGTGGAAGGAGACCTCGTCCATGTTGGTGATGTGTTCTGGCCGGATCTCCTTTCTAGTGATCTTCTTGCCATTTTGGTGTCCTTACGCACATATTACTCCAGGAGGCTCTTGACCACGGTAACTGTAATCCTCCGTCAATCGTAGTTTCCTCGACAATCGTAGTTTATACATAATACATAAGGCGCACCGGATTATAAAGAGGACTGTCGATTTTTGAGAGAGAGAACAGGATTTTAGGTGCGCCTTATAGCCCGAAAAATATGGTAAATATAAGGTGACAAGAGGGGTGATGTGGAGTTATTTGAGCTAAATGATGGAGCGTAAGTGTGTCGTGTGTATTTTGTCGTGAGGTTGGAGGCTGTTTCGGGTTTCGTGGTGGAGGAGGTGGGCGTGGATCCACTGATCTGAAGGTTGGCGGTTCTGATCCCTCTCTCGACGTAAATGTTGGCGCCGCGATTCTAGCTCCCACGGATAAACGCTGTCGTGGTGTTTTTGGGCAAGACACTTAACCCACCTCACTCCCAGTATCTGTGTACATCGGTGTATGAATGTTTAGGTATCTGTACTTTACTTTAGTACATTTTACAGTGGATACTTTTTACTTTTACTTCACTGCATTTGAGAGCGGTATCTGTACTTTCTACTCCACCACCATTTTTGAACAGGGCTGAAAAGTAAAAGTACTTTTCACATGTTTTGAGGGGTTATTTTTACCATGTTCGTGGAATCATCCTGACTGGAGTTCAAGCTTTGGCTTTGAACAAACAAAAATTAATCCACAAAATTCATAAGAAAAATTAAGAAATTGATTTGTATTGTTACTGTTGAACAAAATATTTTTTTTTACTATCTAACAGTTGTGTGAAATAATTTTACTTTTTACTCTTAAAGTACATTTTTAAACAGGTACTTAAATACTTATGTAGATTTTTTTCATGTGACTTTTTGCCTCCGTATCTGTACTTTTACTTTACAAAACTACTACAAAACTACTTTATTCACCTCTGGCAATATACATAGTGATACTAAATTTGATGATACAGTATCGATATCACGGGCTGCTGTATTGATATATCGCCAAGAGTATTTTTAGGTGTATTTTGTGGCTTGTTTAGCTTGTTCAGCTTCCAGACAGTCTGAAATTGTAGATTTGAATCATTTTATTAGAAATTAGAAGAAGTACAAGTTAGATAATCAAATGTGTCGATATCACTCATTTGTCCTGTTCTGTTTCACTCTAAAAACCTGCACATAATGATTTTTTACTGATAGTTTTACAATGTAATTATAATGAAGTGTGTATTTTAATGTGTGTTCTGCCCCGGGGCTGCAGAGGGAAAGTAGCAGTAGCTAAATCTGGTACAAATCATCTTTTGTTTTGTAAGATTGATGAATTTGTACATGGTGCCTGACAAATAAAGAAAGAGAAAGAAAAGAATAAGGGTCTGGATTGCTTTTTTACTCAACCATATTGAATAAATTTGAATTATATCATATTGTATCAAATCGAAAGTGCACTGTACCGAGGTATGTATCATATCGTGGCCTAAGATGAACTGCGACATAGCGACGGACAACTGTACCTCGCTATATCGCAGTTCATCTTTCACTGTTTCGCTGATTTTTTTTTACAGTGTATGAGCGTGCATCGTGTTCTGCGTCCTGATTGGCTGAGGGACTGTAGACCATTGTCCATCAGTCTCCTCCGTGTCTCCTGTACAGTACAGAATGTGTTCACCCAATTTACATAAATGTTCAATCGCAGTGTGACTCTTAAGTGCTGTAGGTTTGCGAGTTTTCTCCCCGACAAAACCCACAAAGTCGATGAAACGTTCTGCACCGACAAATTTCAGAAACGCTTTGGACTTAAGTGTTTCTGTGCACGGAGAGGCGCCTCTGTGGATACCGCTGAAGCAGAGACACGAGAACAACACTTTTAAATCAATCATCGAGGAAGAGGGAGAGAATATACGAAGGTTTGAACTTTGAGAGTGTTTAAACAAGAGAGAAATGTGAGAAAATGTTAATGCCCATCTGAGAAAAGTGTATAAAGTGTGTGGTGAGGGGTTTTACAGCCTTAAAACATATAATAATTGTAAAAAATTTGCGGATTTCGCCTGTTGGGGGTTATTTTTAGAACGTAACACCGGCGATAAACGAGGAACCACTGCACATCAGCTCGAGAACCTCTTGATGATAGCCAGCTCTACTCACTGCCATTTTCAGAAACCTTCAAGATGACAAAAGGCTGGAGAAACATCTGAGTCTGCATGTTAAAGGCTCGTACTCTCAGGACGTGGTGAGTGGTGAGTTCATGTGTGTGAGGCACGAACACGCACCAGAGTGTCCCCGGGACGAGAGCACCGCATGATGTAGGAAACGATACATCACACCACGTCCTGTGTGCACGGGCCTTTCAAGGTCGTATATTACCCAAAATTGACTCTCAGATCTTCACTCACCGGTCCATTTATGTTATGAAATAGAAAATGCAGCCAATCCAACACACCTCCCCGCTGTTCCCCTCAGGATTTCAGCCGGCTGCTGTCAAAGAGGCGTCTGTAGCAGCTCCACTCTCCCTGTCCTCTGAAGAGTACCCCAAGGAAGTGTTTTTTACCCACTTCTAAAGTCACCTGGATATCTGATTTTGCCCTATTACATCCTGCATAATCCACTATTTTAAGCTAAAGGCAGAATCTCATATGGAAGAGCCCAAGAGATGTCATGTCGTGGAAGTTTTACCTTTAGTTCAGTAGAGATTGGCATTTCCAGGGCTGGAATGATCCAAATGATTCTAGTGAAGGTGTGTGGAGTTTAAAAACACAGTGGAGCTCTTCCTGTTTTACCACACGATGACATCACAAGGTGGAGTGATTTCATTTTGAGAGAACTCAGACTAGACTTACACCGGCCTTTGCTCTCCATCCGAAATTATAACATCGTCAAATCCTAGAACGTGATCTCGACCTGTGTCCTTTTTGTCAGCATTGTATTTTGCCTGGATTATTGCGTCACAGGTAAAGATGCAGACTTTTCTCCTGTGCAGTTTTCACCATGGACTTTACAGGGGGACAAAGAAATACAGTAATTTTTCTTCTTGAATTCACGCAGTTGGGCCGAATTATAAAACAACACGGAGCCAAGTTGCGTATTAAAATTACTTATCTCTATCTCTTCTTGAGTCCCAAAGGTTTCCCCGGAATAACAGCCTAAAATGGTTGTGTTTTGAGTTCAGACAGTTCTATTCTTTTAAAAGTATGCATGTTTTCCACAAACTGTCACTGAACTGATGTAAAACTATGATAAATATAAATATATTTAGTATATAAATATACTATTCCACCAAAACCACATCAGAATTTGAGAAACATGGAAACCTGTGTTAAGCATTTTAAGACTCACTTATAGAGTTATATAGACGTCTACTTCTACCCTCCATCTGAAAATATGATCTCACATCAAATTAGAACGGGAACGCAACATTTCTGTATTACCATTGCATTTTGCCTGGATTGTTGCGTCATAGGTAAAGATGCAGCGCTGTTTTTAAGTTATAAAATGTGAAATACTTATCCAAATGTGACCAAAAGCATATTTATAAGGGAATTAAAGCCACGCTACTGGATAATATGTGTCCTTTAAAATCTGCATTGGGTTGACTGAAAATTCTATGATGTGTGAGAACTCAATCCCTCTATCTAAAATCTAGAAGAAGAAAAAACACGGCTCCCAAACATGTGTGTAACCGTAGGATACATTCATTTCACAGATGCTGAACAGTGTGGCTCCTCTCCCTCCAAAAACACATTAACCATCCAACGTGAGTGAGTCTTTCCTGGTGTGTAGAGGAGGAGACGGTGGGCAGAGGAGCCGATGACGTCCAGCTTAACACACAGTCCAAATATGGGCCTCCAGCAGAGACGAGGGAAACAGAGACGACAGACATAGTTTTCTACCACTGAGAAAGAATGGACCTGGTTCGTGGCGAGTTTATTTGTACAGCACAATTCATCTACAAAGTAATTCAAAGTGCTTCACAGAATAAGAAAGATGTTAAAATCACACGAATCAAAACATAAATAATCACAAATAATCATCATAAAGTTAACATTAAAGGAGAAAAGTGCAGAATAAAACCCTTTCAGTCATATGCAGCTAAAAAGAACCATTTTGAGCCTGGATTTAAACATTGTCAAAGTCGAGGCCTGTCTCACATCTTCAGGACTGTTCCAGGTTTTAGCTGCATAAAACTGAAACACTGATTCTCCATGTTTAGTCCTGACTCTGGGACCAGCAGGAGTTGGGTCCCTGAAGTCCTCAGAGCGTGAGATGGTTCATGTGGCACTAACATGTGGGAGATGTTCTTTGGTGCTGGTCCATGGAGAGACTTGTTCACACAGAGCTGCTTTAAAGTCTATTCTCTGAGCCACATGAGCCAGAGCAGAGACCTGAGCACAGGACACATGTGTGAAGTACTTCCTGGTTCTAGTCAGGACCCGAGCAGCAGTGTTCTGGATGTACTGTTCTGTCTTAAGGCTCGTTTGGAGAGGCCAGTGAGCAGGACGTTACAGAAGTCTAACCTACAGGAGACAAACACATGGATAAGTCTCTTTAAGTCTGGTTTTGACAGTTAACCTTTGATTTTTATAATGTTTTTAGATGGTAAAAAGCTGCAGATGTTAGTGATTTGATGTGGCTGTTAAAGTTCAAGTCTGAGTCCATTATTACCCCTAGATTTCTTGCCTGATTTGAACTGACTCCTGACACTTTCTCTATGTTTCTTTGGGCCATATCTAGTGGTAAATATCTCTGTAATTACTACTTGGAAAAAAAACATTCAAAGTTCAAAAAGTTCCATTCAAACCCCTTTATAGTTAGTCTGTCTACATCTCCAAAGCTCAGAATGCTCTGTTCCACCTTGTGATGTCACACAGTGGTAGTTTTCAAGTTTTACCTTTAGTTCAGTGCAGATTGTCAATTCCAGGTTTAAAATCATCTAAATGATTCTAGTGAAGGTGTATGGAGTTTATTAACACAGTGGAGCTCTTCCTGTTTTACCGCAAGACATCACAAGGTGGAGAACGTGAGCTCAACATCTCAACATTTTACCTGGATTATTGCGTCGCAGGTAAAAATGCGGACTTCTCCTGTGCAGTTTTCAAGTTCAAGACATTATTTTAAGTTATAAAATGTGAAATACTTATCCCAAAAGCATATTTATGAGGGAATTAAAGCCTCACTACTGCAAAATGTCTTTAAAATCTACTGCTCTTTGTCTAAAATCTCGAAAGAAGAAAAGAAAACCTTGGAAATAGCAAAAAAACACAGACAAAACCTCGGAAAGTTACCGAACCCTTTGGGACAGCTGACTGATGATGTCCTAAGGCTTCCTCCGGGTCCAATGGAATTCCAGCTTCATCCACTGTAACGGGATTTGGGTGATTTTAACTTGCTCCGGGCTGGATTCTCAAATGTTAGAAAGTGACAGAAAGTGCGTGAGTAGTTACGGTTTGGAGGAGGTAGTGAGGAGAAAATGGCCGCAGCCTCGTCCTTCTTCTGCTCTCGGGCTCAGACTAAACACCGGAGCAGGTCTGAGGAGAGCGCTGAGTGATGATCTAACTCTCTCGTCTAAGTGTTTGGGTTTTTTTTTTTCTCTTAAGTACACTTTTCCCAGTTTTTGAGCTTGCGTTAACTTCTAAAACTTGAGTAACTTTTTGGACAAATGTGTATTTTAAGAGTTGGTACATCAACATTGTTAAAAGTTTTGCTCCAACTCTTTTTTTTTTTCTGCGATTTCTCAGAAAATTCATGTTATCCCTAAGTTAAGTCAAAAGAAAAATGATAAAACGATAAAACGAAGAGAACAATAGGGGCAGTCAGGATGCTAATAGGTGTGAAATCACTCGTTAGGGGCTTGAATGACTACGCTAAGTACGCACACTTATGGGAGCACAATAGACCTAGCCTGCAAACAGAAACAATATGTAGACTATTGAGTTTCAGTGTAGTTTTCTTTTCTTTTTTTTTTTTTTTTTATTTCGAGCACAGGTACAACTAAAGCACATGTCGCAAACTGTTCATATACAAGCTCGAAAAGGAGTGGAAAAAAGAAAACTTGTCAAGTCCCAACCTTATCTTCCATCAGGACACACATCAACTGCTTTGAAAAAAAAGAAAAGAAAAAGAAAAGGGGAAAAGAGAAAAAAAAGAATACATATATACCTATACACATATACACACACATATATACACACATACATACATATACAAACACATAGTCGTATTGTCATGAAAAGAATGAGTCTCTCTCTGTATTCAGAACATGAAAACTTTGGCCTTGCTTTTGTTTTAAATCCAGAACATTCCACAGTTTCACCCCAGACACACAGTCACACAAAACTCTGAGTGTTGTTGAGTGGTTCGAACATTAGGTAGAATCAAATTTTCATCTCAAATAGCAAGATCTCTCTTTAAGAACAAAACACTTTTCCACGTTACATGGTAAAAACTTATCGAAGGTTTTGAGTGATATAATTACAGTATGATATTTTAGTAATTTGGACTGGATGAAAAGACTGAGTATATCCAACTGGTAGTTTTCAGGATGTAGTCAGACTCCCAAATAGGGGCCAAGCACAGACGGTACATATATAAATGGACATAGCTAACCTGCTAGCCGCCACGTTCCAAACAGGAAGTGATCATGGGCGTGCTACAATTCACTTTGCATTGAAAAACTGTATCGGGCGTGTTGCTTCACAGGAGGCTGCAGGGGTTAAGCCTCTGAGTCACGTCCCGGGCGGGAGTCGCGAGTTCGGGTCGGAGTTTCCACGTCTGCCGCGTCCCTCACCGCAGAGCTGGACTCACGTGGAACGAGACAAAGAGATGGGCTCCTGTTTAAATAATATGTTGTCGAATGGAAAAGTTCAAACTGTTTTTAGTGGCCTACATTTGTTTTACTGACTTTAAAATGATGTCATCGTCTGAACTTGTAAACTGCGGAAGAGAAAAGTACACGTGAATTCATTTGAACAGCATTACGTGTACATTATCTCGACTTTTCAGAGCATTTTAACCAGGTTACAGTCGTTTCCTTCTCATTTACCTTCTCCAAGTTGTTTTTGGAGTGATTCGTGGATGTTTTTAGATGAATATTACCATTAAAAATCTTCAAATTCTAACATAACGATCCACGAGGTCATGGATTATAACTATAGAGCCGACACAACCACGCTGGGTCTCCTTTAAAGTCTGTCTGTAGCCTGCATTAGACGCTTGATGGTGAAAAATCCATAGCTTTTATATTTTCTTACTGTCTCAAAAACACGAAAAACTGAATTTGTTCGATTTTCATTGGTCCGAAGTTATTCCTCATGTATTCACGGCGTCCTAATTAGCGAGGAGATTATAAGCGCTTTTCGCAACTCTCTCAGAGACCAGAGCGGAGTTTGGCTGTCATAGTAAAGTGAACAACAACTAGCATGCTCACACGCACTTCCTGTTTATTGGACAAAGAAATGCAGATGCAATAAAATTAGATGCAGGAAGCACACAGCGGATGCATTTCGGCCTCAAAAGCTGCTTATACGATATATTTGTATGGAAAAAAATATGGAAAAAATCAGGTACAGGGCGTTTAATACACTTAATATTATGTACACCGCCCGGCCCAAAAAAAATGTTACACACTCTAATATTTCGTTGCCATCGGGGAAGAAATTCAGTATATTCAGGTGTCAGCTGACCTCATTCTTTGACCACAGACTGTTGCTGAACCTAGACCTGACTCGTACCTACAGACTCATATCTTTTTGCTTAGTTAAATCCACTTGGCAGCCTTTTTTTTATGGCCAGGCAGTGTATATTTAAGTAAAACAGTAAAAATATTCATACCCCTTCGGCTATTCCATTTTTAATGCAGATGACTTTTCTTTTCTAATTATAACTTAATGACCCACGGTCTCATAAATTATAAATCCACACAATATGTCTGCTTCAAACTGTATGTAGCCTGCACTCTTACAGTTTTGAGATCACGACTGAACCGTACGAGTTTTTCTCAATCCCAGTTTATGGACAGGCCTCATGTGAAAAGCTGAGAACCTCCAGAATTCAGTCACTGAGCTGCAAAAGACCAAATTATAACATAAATAACTTGGTCGTCGTGTATCAGTAAAAGCTATATTTAATTTGAACATGTTCTCGAATCTGGGGACACAAAAAGGTCGTATCAAATCAGAGTCTTCCATACTGCTCCTTTAGGTTTAGACTTGTTTAAGACTTTAGATCTGTCACTACTTCCTCCATCCTCACTAAACCTTTCACATTTTCACCATTAAGAATCACTACTTTCCCCTCTATCCTCCTTGTCATCATTAAAACCTGCTTGACACGAACCAGCCCTGCACATGTTACGAAACCGCTGTGAAGGTAGCCCCTCTCGTAATCCCGCTAGCTAAAGTCATTAGCGATGTTTCCATGGTTAAACCCTCCCGAAGGAGCTACCTCGCTCCTCTTACCCAGAACTCGGCTCCCCAGGCTCGGTGATGACTTTTTCCCGCTCTCCCTGAAAATCCTAGAAAAGATAAACATCCTGGGAGGCTACGGCGGGATTAGCGGCGAGGGGGTGGTGGTGGTGGGGGTTGGGGGGTTCGCGGATGCCCGGGTCCCCATGGTGAACAGGGTAAACAGTAGATTTGACGATAGAGCCAAAACACACGTGGCTGTTAGATGTCACTGCATTAGGCGTCTGATGGTCCGATGTGGATTTTCACTATTTAAAGGTCCATAGATTTTATATTTCCAGATTTCAGTCGTAAAAAAAAAAACAGAACCGGTTCATTTTAAACAGTTTGCAGTGGTCCAAAAGTTATCCCTCACTTACCTTCTGCATTCAGAGCGTCCTAATTATTCACATAGATGAGTTTATAAGGGCTTTTCACTACTTTCAGAGCTGAGTTTTGCAGTCATGGTAAAGCTCACAGCAACTAGCATGCTAATGCGGACTTCCTGTTTCTCGAGCAACAGACTTACTTTGACCTCAAGAGCTGCTTATACAATATATCTGTACTGGGGCAAGACACATATATGAAAAAAAAAAAGAAACAGGTACAGGGACTTTAATCTACTTAATATTATGTATATGCAAGTAAAACATTAAAATATTCAAACCTAATTTTGGGGAATACACAATACCACATCTATAATTCCACCAAAGAGTGACACAGTTCAAACAAGGCTAAAAACAATAGCTTTAGGTGCGTTTTAGTGCAGCTGTCGACACTTAAAGGTCCTATATTACGCAAAAAAATTGACTCTTTTGAGCTTTTAAACCCATGTTATAACGTTGCTACTCGACCACCAAAATATACCTAGAGTTGTGTCTTTTTTCATTCACACACTTTTGAGTAACTTTTTATTATTAGTCCGTCTACGTCTCCAAAGCTCAAAACGCTCTGTTCCACCTTGTGATGTCATGAAGTGGTAGTTTTCAAGTTAACAGCTACTTTTACCTTTAGTAAATCCACTTCCTGGATTATCACCTGATGACATCACAAGGTCGGACCAATCGTTTTGAGACTTGGTGAGAGCGACTTAAAGGGATGACTCAAAGGTCCATGGAAAAACGCACTCACACACACACACACACACACACATACTCACACACATTTGCGTTCCTAAATTAAACCACACAATACTTAATTCTACTCGCCGAACTTCGACCTAAACTCTACGCTAACATGTAGAGGAACACGTGAGTGAACTCGCTCCCGTTCGGCTCCTCTTCAGCCACTTCTGCACATGTGGTTACTGTTTACAAAATCGTAAACACATCACACAGTTGTGCGTTCAAAGGCCTCTGCAGTTTTACACCAAAAGCACTGGCCAAAAAGCAAGAGTTAGATTAAAATATGAAGCGTTTTCCCTGCAGATTTTACGCTTTTAATCAACGTGAACAAAAACGCCAAAAGTGAAATAAGCCTAAGAATAATAAGAATAAACAGGGCACTAGCTTATATATTTCGAACTAACAAACTAAAAACACTCTGTTCCACCTTGTGATGTCATCATGTGGTAATACAGGAAGTGCTCCACTGTGTTTTTAAACTCCATAAACACCTTCACTAGAATCATTTCAGACCTGGAATTACCGATCTCGACTGAACTAAAGGTCAAAACTAGCTGTAAATTTGAAAACTACCACTTCATGACATCACAAGGTGGAACAGAGCATATTGAGCTTTGGAGATGTAGACAGACTGATTATAAAAGATTAGTCAGACATGCGTGAATGAAACAAAACACAACTCCAGGTTTGTTTTTGAGGAGGTAACAACATTATGACATGACTGAAAGCTCACAAGAGTCAGATTTGCATAATTACGTAGTTAAATAAGACGTTTAAGTAGCAAAAACACAACTCCAGCTTCATTAAACGTTACAACACTGCATGGGGCCTTTAGCTCCGTCTCTTTCTCCACCCCCTCTCTCCTCTGCATATGTTTTGTATCGACATTTGCAAAGCTTCCAAACATACAGCTGCGTTCCAGAGAAAGTGAACAGTTTGTGGTTTGCACTGTACGGAGACTCCATGGGGGGGCAGAGGGGGAGGGGCATGGCGGCGGGGGGAGGGGCATGAGGCCTGGGGGATTGGCAGAAGGTCCCTCCATTTTTCCACTGGAACGAGAAGCCTCTGCACACGGCCCCGCAGCAGCAGCAGCCTCAGAGTCACACCACAGTACAGTGTTGTTCTGTTGAAATTGTGTTTGTTGAAGTTTATTGAAGGTCTTCTGTACTGCTATTACTGCTACTGCAACTCTGCCTTTACTGTACTACTACTACTAATAGTCTCAACTTGAAAGTTTGTTGAAGGTCCTATCTACTACTACTACTATTACTACTACTGCTGCTACTACTACTAGTGCTACTACTATATTATTACTGCTTCTGCTTCTTACTACTGCTACTATTACTACTGAGTGATCAGATCCACTGACCTACAGGTTGGTGGTGTGATTCCAGCTCTCACACATGGACACTGTTGTTGTGTCCTTGGCCCAGTGTCTGCGTGTACTCGTGTATGAAGGTGTGTGAACGACTTCATGTAAAGTGCCTTGAGTGTCAAGAAGGTGGAAAAATGCTACATAAAAATGTGACCACTTACCACCAACTACTACTTCTGTTGCTGCTACTTCTACAAGTAGAGATCAGATCTGCTGCTAATAGTCATTAAAGTCATAAAATGGAAAATAAATAAATAAATGAAATGAAATGAAAAAAATAAATAAAATAAATAAAAATAAATAATAATAATAATAATTAGCATGTATACAATAATAAAATAATGAATATAATTAATATAAAATACTACAAAACTATTTTTATATAGTTTTTAATTTATTTATTATTTTTATATATATTTATAAAAATATATAAATATACAGAAAAAATCTATATTATTTTTATATATATTTATAAAAATTAAGTAATAATAAATACATATATTATTATCATCATCATCATTATTATTATTATCATCATTATTTTTATTATTATTATTATCATTATTAGTATTAGTATCATCTTTTTTATTATTATTATTTATTTATTTATGTATTTATTTATTTATGTCTCTTTTAGCACTATCCAGCACCGGGTCTACACTAACCATTATCAGTCACCCGTGTGTACACTTGTATTTCTAACCTGCTATAATCAGGCTCTTTTGTCACAGGGATCTGCTGCATTGTATCCTCCTTGGGCCTCGTGTCTCACATTCATCTGATCCTGATACTTCCTGGGCCCTACCTCTGTATCTCTGTGACAGTTTATTCAGGCGTGATAAACGTCATATCTGCAGTGATGAGATGTTGGGTGGTGGGTTTCATGTTCTCCACATCAGAGTGACATCGTGTTGAAGGTAATGAGTCTGAAACTATCACCATCCTTCATTTTTTAATAACTTTAATGTTTCACTGAGAAAATTGGTTCTTCATTTCAAATTTGCTCAAGTAATTACCTTAAGCAGTGCCTGGTTTGGACACGGGAAACGGTGATTTATTTTAAGGGGAAGTAGGTTTGCACATGTGTGTTATAATTGATATATATACTGTTGCTGCTACTACTACCACAATGACTACTACTACTACCACTACCATGATGTCTACTACTATTACTACTACCACAATGATACTACAAATGGGTACTACTCTACTACCACGATAACGACTATTACTACTATGACTACTACTACCACTACCACTAACATGATGACTAGGAGTACTAGTACTACCCCTACCACTACCATGATGACTAGGAGTACTACTACTACTACTACCACTATCATGATGACTAGGAGTACTAATACTACTAACACTACCATGATGACTAGGACTACTACTACTACTACCACCACTACCATGATGATTAGAGTACTACAACTTCTACCACTACCATGATGACTAGAAGTACTACTACTAGTACCACTACCATGATGACTAGAAGCACTACTACTACCACTACCATGATGACTAGAAGTACTACTACTACCACTACCACTACCATGATGACTAGAAGTACTACTACTACCACTATCATGATGACTAGGAGTACTACTACTACTAACACTACCATGATGACTAGGAATACTACTACTACTACTATCATGATGACTAGAAGTACTACTACTACCACTACCACTACCATGATGACTGAAGTACTACTACTACCACTATCATGATGACTAGGAGTACTACTACTACTAACACTACCATGATGACTAGGAATACTACTACTACTACTACTCATGATGACTAGAAGTACTACTACTACCACTACCATGATGTTTAGAAGTACTACTACTATTACCACTACCACTACCATGATGACTAGAAGTACTACTACTACCACTACCCATGATGACTAGGAATCCTACTACTACTAACACTACCATGATGACTAGGACTACTATACTACTACCACTACCATGATGACTAGGACTACTACTACTACTACCACTATCATGATGACTAGAAGTAATTCTACTACTACTACCATGATGACTAGAAGTACTACTACTACCACTATCATGATGACTAGAAGTAATTCTACTACTACTACTACCATGATGACTAGAAGTACTACTACTACCACTATCATGATGACTAGAAGTACTACTACTACCACTATCATGATGACTAGGAATACTACTACTACCACTATCATGATGATTAAAAGTACTACTACTACTACCATGATGGCCACTGCTACTGCTAATACTAAGTGCTAAGTAGTTAAGTGTCTTGCCCAAGGACAGCAGTCATCTGTGGGAGCTGGAATCGCACCTCCAACCTGTGGATCTGACGCTCAACCAGTGACGTTTACATCTACAGCAGGAATCGAACCGCTAACCTTCGGATCAGTGGACAAACGCTCGACCAACTGAGCCACTGTCGCCTTTTCGTCTGAATATTATATCTTAATTTCCTTCTATTTAATTTGATTTGAATCATTTTACATTTTCAGCTCCACCAAATGTAACTGACTACATATTAGTCCCAGATTCTCCATCTATTTTCCAGATCTTGATTTCATGGTTAATTCTTCCATTTTGTACAATTTAGTCTCTAATTCTTCCCATTTTATGTCGGGTGCATCAGTTCTTTGCCAATTTTCAGTAATTTTTCCCATCAGCCTGCTTAATGGGTCAAATATAAATTTCTTATTAAACAATCTATTTAGTTCTTCTACTGGAATCTTCCCAAAAGTCTTTTATCGCCTTGTACGACCAGAACACGACTCTGCTTTGGACGATTCAAGACCCCGAGATACTTAAACTCCTCCACTACTCGCTCGAATCTACGTTCCTACCCTCACCTGTGGTCATGAGCTCTGGATAGTGACCGAAAGGACAAGATCGTGGATACAAGTGGCTGAAATGGGCCGCAGGATGGCTGGGCGCTCCCTTAGAGACAGGGTGAGGAGCACGGAGTAGAGCCGCTGCTCCTACACGTCGACGGGAGTCAGCTGAGGCGGCTCGGGCATCTTTTCAGGATGCCTCCAGGACGCCTCCCTGGAGGGGTGTTCTCGGCATGTCCCACCAGTAAAGGGCGAGGACACGCGGGATGGACTATGTCTCTCGGCTGGCCTGGGAACGCCTTGGAGTCCCACCGGAGGACCTAGAGGATGTGTCTGGGGGTGAAGGAAGTCTGGGAGTCCCTGTTCAAACTGCTGCTTCCCGATAAGCAGAAGAAAATGGATGGATAGATGGTTTTACGATTCATGATCTTCCAAGAAAATTCCTTCCAGTTCTCTGAATGTTGCTGTTCAATGGATGTTCATAATAATCAGTTCCCAGTCTACTTCAAATATGGTAAAACGCCACATTTTTACCTAGCGCTTTTCCACTTTCGAGACACTCAAAGCTCTTTCCATCAAGGAACCGCTCACACATCCATACACCAGTGCACACAGACACTAGGGGCGAGGACTTTAAGTGTCTTGCCCAAGGACACAACAGCAGCTTTCAACTGTGGGAGCTGAAATCTTCCAATCTGCGGGTCAACGGATCTGACCGATTTACCAACGATGTTCATGTCGAGACCGGGATTAGAACCACCAACGACGAGCGCTCTACCAACTGAAGTACCACCGAATTAACAATTGAAGGTTCGTTTTCCCATTCGTTTTACTTTATCGATGCTTTGTTGTCTCGTTATTCGCGTAGGTCTGTGGAAGTAAAACGTCCAGAGGTTTTGTTCGGACATGAGGAGTTTGAGATCCACCTGAACATGATCCAAATGATGAAAATACTATTGTGTAATACCAGGATGTAGGCTGCTGGTGTTTTGAATGGTTATTAATAGAACAAAAGGAGAAGTGACACAATGAAGCCAAGATGAATACTGTGATCTGAATACTGCACTGAATACTGTGATCTCAATACTGCACTGAATACTGTGATCTGAATACTGCACTGAATACTGTGATCTCAATACTGCACTCTATCTACTACTACTACTACTACTGCTACTACTGAGTGTAGCATCACTCTATCTACTACTACTACTACTTCTACTAAGACTGCTACTTTATGGCTGCTGCTGCTGACTTAAAAATGTACTACTACTACTACTACTATTACCTATTACTATGACCTAAAAAAGTACTACTACTAGTACTACAACTACTACTACTACTACATATTTTTATTATAACCTTAAAATGTACTACTACTACTATTATGATGAGGACGACTACTACTACTACTGTTACTATTACTACTACTACTGCCACTACTACCTATTATTATGACCTAAAAGCATACTACTACCACCTATTACTATGACTTAAAAATGTACTACTACTACTACTACTACTACAACTACTACTACATATTTTTATAATGACCTAAAAATGTACTACTACTACTGTTATGACAATGACAACTACTACTACTTCTACTACTACAACCTATTAGTATGACCTAAAAAAATACTACTACTACTTCTACTACTACAACCTATTAGTATGACCTAAAAAAATATCACTACTACTTCTACTACTACAACCTATTACTATGAACTAAAAACATACTACTACTACAACAACTACTACAACTACATATTTTTATAATGACCTAAAAATGTACTACTACTACTGTTATGACAATGACAACTACTACTACTTCTACTCCTACAACCTTTTAAACACTCTGTTCCACCTTGTGATGTCATCATGTGGTGATACAGGAAGTGCTCCACTGTGTTTCTAAACTTCACTAGAATCATTTGGATCATTTCAGCTGTGGAATTTCCGATCTCTACTGAACTAAAGGTAAAAGGAACGAAGCTGTCAACTTGAAAACTACCACTTCATGACATCACAAGGTGGAACAGAGCGTTTTGAGATGTAGACAGACGAGGTCCTAATTAATCCGTGTGCTGTCATCATTGTAATCAGCCTGCCTCCTGCGCCCGAGGACTACTCTAAAAACTCCCTGCTCTGAATTATACATGCCAAAGAGTGAAATGAATTAGACAAAATGTAACTGGATAAAGTTATGAGTGAACTAGGCGCCATTTTGAATCAGACAGTCCCCTGAACTTTTGATTTCCGGTTTAATCATACAGTGAGGAGATGATATTAGGAATTTATGAGCTCCGAAAGTAAATGAGAAAGTAGCGTGGCTCATTTGGGGCTTAATTAATCATTTGTTAATTGCTAGCTTGGATTGCTAACGTGTTAAAAGTACCTATACCTGATTTTTGTGGATGTATTTGTGCAAAGTGTGTCATGCCCCACTGCAGATATGTCGTATAATCAGCTCTTAAAGTCAAAAAAAGTCTACTGTGTACTGTTTATTTATGTATTTATGAAGTGTCTTATTGTCCAAGAGTCAGATCGGGCACTGTTAGCATGCTAGTAGTTGCAAAACGCAGCTCTGGACTCTGGCAGTTTTGAAACGTGCTTATAAACTCATCAAGGTGAATGATTAGGATGTTCAGAATGCTTAAGGAATGACTTTGGGCCACTACAAAATTTTAAAATGAACTAAAATTTTCTGTTTTTCATGTTTTTAAGACGGTAAAAATCAGGTACAGCGCCAAAAAAAATGGAAGACGATTAAAGGTGCAGTGTGTAACTTTTCTCATTTGCCGTGTTTAAGGTAAATTTGGAATAAGCTTTATTTTCAAACGCAACTACTTCACTTTCAACTTCATTTTAAAGAACTATATAAACTATTATAAACTGCAAAATGGGAAATACAAGTTTAGAGTTAAAGGTGCACTATGAAACTTTTCTGGTGTAGAGTCTAACGCAGAAGTGGGGCAAACTACGGCGCGGGGGCCACAAACGGCACATTGGGCTTATTAATCCGGCCCCCACGAACACGACCAAATTATATTAAAACAGGTAAAGGTAAATCAACTTACCTTTCTCCTGTAATGCCAATGTTTTCCCAATAGATGGCGCACTTCAGCTTCATCAGCCTTGTTCGCCTGTATCACTCTCTTATTCTCTTATCGGCCTTTCTGCAAAAA
This sequence comes from Periophthalmus modestus, assembly GCA_019594935.1. Lineage (NCBI taxonomy): Eukaryota > Metazoa > Chordata > Actinopteri > Gobiiformes > Gobiidae > Periophthalmus > Periophthalmus modestus. The sequence goes on along the minus strand of JAIEZT010000068.1, from coordinate 19,309,098 downwards.
TGAGCTTATCAAAGAAAAGAAGTGGATAGTGAGCACCGACAACAATATATTTTTTCACTTAAGTCCGATCAAAGGCCGAATACGCCATGAAACTGTTGTGGTTTTCAGAGGAAACGTGCGGCTACGGCTCAGAGGTTGGCAGCCAATTTACAAACTCAGCAACATTTTTTTCACAGTGATTCAAGAGTCAAGCACCAAAGCAAGTTTTGTGCTGCATCACATCAGCTGAACCTGAGTTTTTCTGCTGCGTTTGATGTAACAAGTGGTTGATCTTTTGGCGCTTGATAAAACTGAATGTGAGTTTTTCTGCTGTGTTTATTTAACTGAAATGTAATAAATGAATTATTTATTTAATTAATGCATAACATAACGCAATAGTTGGATGAAATATTAACTTTGAATATTAACTTTATCCAGCTAAATCTATGCAGGGGATGCAAAATTCCACAGCAAGGTGTAAAATCCCTTATTTTCAAGACGACATTTTGTCAATCATCTCCTGGTTTCTCCGACTGGTTCATGCCACTGATCTGGACCTTTTCCGTTCTTCAGCTTTATTTTCTCAACTGGTGATAGTTGTAGGATTTTTGGTACAAATGAAAAACTGCTATTCCCTGACTGATGCTGCACAGGTCTTTTTTGTGATGAAGAGACTTTATGGCGAGAGTTTACACCATCAGCTCCCATTGAGCTCTGAAGTTTTTCAACGTGGAAGTCTTTTTTTAAGTCGTTTTAGATGAATATTGCGATTTAAAACGTCTAAATGATAACATAATGGTGTCAGAGATTATAACGATACAGCAGACACAAGCACAATATCCCTTCTATAACTCTATGCATGGAAAACACGTTGTAGTTTACTGAAGAGTGAAGCAGTTGAAATGAGTTGCTTCAGATGTATCTAAGTGAGACCATCTGAAAGAACTGTCCATTTTCTCCAAGCTCAGGCTCAGACGCTCCGAGTCTCCAGTGACAGATATAGAGCAGACTGAACGGTTCTCTGCAGACACATAACTGCAGATTGAAAAGACTCCTCTAGAGACAACTGGGCTTTTTATAACCACGTCGCCCCCTGGTGTCCACTATGCTCACATAACAAATGAGCTGCATATCTTAGCTGTATAAAGTTCTAACCTAAAGCTGCTTTTAGCTTCTGTGGAGACTCACACTGATGCAGGATTGTACATAGACATGAAACGTGAATTGGATGTTTTAGTTTGAACTTTTTTCAATAGTTTTGGAGTAAAAACGATTCATTTCTCACCCAAGAGGCTTCAGTTCTGACAGAGTTCTGTAAGTCACTGCCTTATATCTGTCTGAAGGGAGGAGCTAACTACACTGAAACGCACAAATCCTATTTCTTTACAGTAAGGAGTATCTTTTATTAAAGTCCAGAGCGTAGAGTACATAGAAGTTTAGGGAATCGAAGTATAGCAGCTAATTCGAAGCCAAGCTCCATATTTGGAAATCCGGGTGCATAACCAAAGAGCCAATCAGGAGTGAGGTTGTTCAAGGTACTCGCCCCTTCCTGCCCGTGCTGCTGGTTTAACAGGGGGCGGGTGCTTAGCTACAATGATTTGATTGATTGACAGCTGTTAATCAAACATGTTGCTAACACCACGGACACGACCTCGGGGAAAAAAGGCTCGTATTGTTTGTGCGTTATTGTTGTAAGCATATGGATAAAATTGCAAAATAATCAAAATGCCCCCATGCTAGCTTCTTATTTGGAGCGCAGTGGTTAGCAGGTTAGCTTTGTCCTTTTATGTATACAGTCTGGAAGGATTACATAGACATCTTTAATTTGAACTTTAGCCCTGCCCACTCCTTTCTACCACTTTGATATTGCACCACGACACAGAGTGAACTGTCCGGGGTAACCTCGTGAAGTTGTTTGGTTGGTTTTTCCTTGGTTAGGAGTTTGGTTTCCTTGGTTACAAGCTTGGTTTCCTTGGTTACGAGTTTGGTTTTCCTCATTATGAGTTTGGTTTTCTTGGTTATGAGTTTGGTTTCCTTGGTAAGGCGTCTGGTTTCCTTGGTTACAAGTTTAGTTTCCTTGGTTACGAGTTTGGTTTCCTTGGTTACAAGTTTAGTTTCCTTGGTTACGAGTTTGGTTTCCTTGGTTACAAGTTTAGTTTCCTTGGTTATGAGTTTGGTTTCCTTGGTTACAAGTTTGGTTTCCTTGGTTACAAGTTTGGTTTCCTTGGTTACGAGTTTGGTTTCCTTGGTTACAAGCTTGGTTTCCTTGGTTACGAGTTTGGTTTTCCTAATTATGAGTTTGGGTCCCATGGTTACAAATTTGGTTTCCTTGGTTATGATTTTGGTTTCCACGGTTGCAATCGTCATTTCCTTGGTTACAAGATTGGTTTACTTGGTTATGAGTTTGGTTCCTTTGGTTACAAGTTTGGTTTCCTTGGTTACGAGCTTGGTTTCCTTGGCTTCGAGCTTGGCGCATGTGGTCACATTCCATTCTCATTCAATTTATACTGTAGCTACTCTGTATGGACGCCTGCCACCTGCTTGTCTTAAAGATACGATAGTCCTTGGCTTAGAATGTTCCACAGTATGGCATTATCTCGTATTTATTCAACTACAGTTTTTATTACTCAAAATACACATTCTTATCAGGAGTGGGGTCACCTCTCCACAGATCTGACCAAAAACCTGGTCTAGAGACTGACAAGTTTAATACAGTACAGTACAGTCCAAGTGATTACATCTCTATGGAGACAAGCAGGTGGCGTTCCCTCCTCCAGAAAAGTCCCTTAGGGCACCTTTAAATCTTACCTCCCAAATTCCAATGACTTTCTTACGTCATGTCCCTCCTAGTCCTGTCCAGATGTTCCACACTCTACAGCAGCTGGTCTGTAGCTGATCCGTGCTGATAAAAGTACAGTGTTTTGGCCCCGTCTCCATGGAAACGCCCCCCTAAAGCTGGGTGGAAGTGTCTCATAATAATGGCGTCACATGTGTACTGAGTCAGTTCAAAGGATGACAGGTTTGGATGGAGATCAAGATTAGAAGCACATGGTTGGATTTCACGGACGTTACGCTTAGAAGAAAATACAGCTACCCATGGGTTTCATCTTTGTGTTCTGCGAAGCACTTTGAGGATTTATTCAAAAGACATGGCACTTTAGTTAGAGACACCAGACTTTTACTGTCTTAAAAACACGAAAAACAGAACCAGATCATTTTAAACGGTTTGCATTCGTCCAAAGTTATTCCTCACTTACCTCATGCATTCAAAACATCCTAACTATCCACCATGATGAGTTTATAAGCACGTTTCACAACTATCACAGGCCAAAGCGGAGGTTACGTCATGGATAAAGCTAAAAACTACTAGCATGCTAACAGTGCTCTTCCTGACTTTAAAGACTGCTTATACAATATGTCTGGTACTGGGGAAAGACAAATGATGCAAAAATCAAAGGTATACTGTACAAATACCTGGAAAAACTGTACTAGAGGCAAAGTACACATAATAAATATTTGAACATTTACTGACATCAAATCAATTTTAATTATTTTTTAATTTTTTTCCGGAGTAGAAATGTTGGTATTTTAACTAAAAAAAAACTAAAAAACAACCTATTTTTAACTCTGAAAATTTTATTCTTCAAAAAAACTATAATTTGTGATATTATTATTATTATTATTATTATTAATTTTTATTTATTTATTTATTATTTTTATTTTAATTTATTTATTTTTAATTTATTTTTATTTTATTTTATTTTTTTATTTTACTATTTTTATGCAGTTAATCAAACCTCATTGAAAGAAGGAGCCTGATTTATTATATTTTTATTTTTATATTTTATTATTAATATTCATATCTTGAGTCACGGACAAAATAACGAAATAAAAATAACAGGATCATGAAGAGCGAGTTAATAAGAACATTTTAAGACCAAAATGACGACTCTGAGCAGCAATTACAGAGAGAGGGTTTTTTTTTTTTGGCTTTTTTTTGTTTGCGACATCCAAATATGTCCAGTCCTGGTTTTGCCTTCAGTGAGAATCTACAATGAAACACAAATAAAACAGTGTGTCCAAACTTTAGGTGGAGCGTTGTTCCACTGATCTGAAGGTTGTCAGTTCAAATCCCGCTCACTTTCGCCGTACATTTATTATTATTCAAACCATGAGCACAAATCCACGAGTCCATAATGTTTTAATGTGTTTCTTAGTTCATAGTTTGAACCTGTAGATCACATATACACTTGAGCGCAGGCCTGAGCAGGATCGAACATGACTGACGTCCCTGTGGCCTTATATTGTGGAGGAGGAGACGTTCCAGCTCAGTTGAAGTCATCACTGTGGAGAATAAGACTTTGTGAAACCTGACGGAGGTTTGAGAGGAGACGAGGCACTGCACTGTCTGACCTGAGTGAGCAGGACGACACGAGACTGATCAGAGGGGAGCTCGTGATCGAGATGGGGACTATAGAGGGTAAATTACTTTTATGGAGTATTAAAGAGGGGTATTCTACTTCTATGGGGTATTAAAGAGGAGGTATTTACTTCTATGGAGTATTAAAGAGGAGGTATTTACTTCTATGGAGTATTAAAGAGGAGGTATCTACTTCTATGGAGTATTAAAGAGGGTATTTTACTTCTATGTGGTATTAAAGAGGAGGTATTTTATTTCTATGGAGTATAAAGAGGAGGTATTTACTTCTATGGAGTATTAAAGAGGAGGTATTTACTTCTATGGAGTATTAAAGAGGAGGTATTTACTTCTATGGAGTATTAAAGAGGGTATTTTACTTCTATGTGGTATTAAAGAGGAGGTATTTTATTTCTATGGAGTATAAAGAGGAGGTATTTACTTCTATGGGGTATTAAACAGGGGTATTTTACGCTTTTGGGGTATTAAAGTGGAAGTATTTACTTCTATGGGGTATTAAAGTGGAGGTATTTACTTCTATGGGGTATTAAAGTGGAGGTATTTACTTCTATGGAGTATTAAAGAGGAGGTATTTACTTCTATGGAGTATTAAAGTGGAGGTATTTACTTCTATGGAGTATTAAAGTGGAGGTATTTACTTCTATGGGGTATTAACTGCTAACACATGACATATTTACATCACCATGTTTCCTTTTATTGTGTAAGTACATTCGATATAAAGCTGGGTTGGTTATTCACCAAAAACAGCATTTTTTTAAATCAGTTTCACTTTGTGCTAAGTCCCTCCCCCTTCAGAGCACTATCACAGCACAATCAGCCGCATCCCTTTAATAAAACCACTGCACCTCATATCAGGTTTGTGAAGTTGCTATGTACAGTTTTGCATCATGTTTGTGGAGAGTTGTCATGAGGGAGGGTGGGGGGACGTCCACTTGTGGGCGGAGCTTTGGACAGAATCTTACAGCTAAACGTAAGAAGGGTTCAAATAGATCCCAGGAGAGGTCGTTAAAATACTCAAACATGCTTGGATGACATCTTCAACCTCTTCAGGCTTCAGCTTTTGATGAGGGAGCAACGTTATAACATGGGAGAAAGTCGATTTTGCATAATAAAATATATATAAAATGTACTTTGAAAGAGAGGATGTTGAAGTTGTTTTGCGTCCACACACTGATCTGTTGGATGCAGTGACTGAAGTGCCCCTCAGAGTTGGGCCCCTCAGCGTTGGGCCTCTCAAAGCTGGGCCCCTGCAGGTGACAGACGTGTTCTCGGGGACGGACAGCTCTAATATCGTCCACAATCTGCCCCTGGACCCGCAGGAGCTCCGGGGGACAGGTGTTTGTGTCGTCAGCTCGCTCAGGGACAGTACATTGAGCATGTGGTGTTCAACTGCCATCTGCTGGACACTCGGGACATTGCAAGTGGTGAAATGAACTGAAATGCCTTTACTCAGAGGTGAAACTTCGCCTTATGCATGGAATTTAAAGGTTAACTGTGCAACTTCTCCGATAGTCTTGTCTCCATGGAGATGTTATTGCTTTGCCTAGAATGTAGTGCTGTCATGACAGTTACAAGTCAGATCTGTGGTGAGGAGTACCTGTTTGCAGAGGTATTTTTCAAGGTATTTTTCAGCAATATGCCCATAAATTAATAAATAAGGATCTATAAAAGTACCATAACAGTATTTTTAAAAACTAGTCAAGTCAAAATAGGTCAAAAATGTCTTGATAAATGAAAAATACCTAAGTAAATGAAGTTAAAGTAAAAAAGTACTGCGCTTATGTATACATTTCAGGGTCCTGTACCTTACTTAAGTACATGTTAAAGTGGATACTTTTAACTTTTACTTCACTATATTTAAGACAGATCTCTCTACTTACTACTCCACTTTTGAACTGAAAAGTGAAAGTATTTTTTACCTTTTGAGACCTGCAGAAAACACAAAACTTAGCATTTTCAGCACAAATCTTTATCAAAATCACTGCATTTGAAGCTTTATACGACCCCAAATTATGCATGAAATACTTTTACGTTTTACTCTTTAAGTACATTTTTTAACAGGTACTTTAATACTTTTACTTGAGTAGATTTTTTCATGTCATACTTTTTCTTGAGTGTTTTTTGCCCTGGTATCTGTACTTTTACTTAAGCAGCACAACTGAGTACTTCTTCCACCAGACATGACACATAAAAAATGACCCAACAGTTTAAATAAAAATTACTTTATTTTTTAAAATAAATGCATTTTTACAGTGGGAGGGGCTGGAGGCTTGTACACAGACATGAGCCGCACACACAGGCCGCGGGCTTCTCTGAACTTCCACTCAAACGATCTCAAACTCCAGCTACTTCATCTGGACTTACTCAATTCAACAAAAAGGACATGTACAAGCTGCCTTATAGGGTCCTCCTAAGCACCAAACGACTACACATGACACCCAGCAAAAGAATATATACACTAACAACTCAAAATACTTCACTATAGTTTGGATTTACTTCATTGCTGTGTCTATATTTCAATACGATTCTGAAAAAAATCCATGCAAAATGTCAATGAAGTAGGAAAATTTTGCATTTTTTTGTTGTTTTTACCCCACTGACATTAAAAAAAAAAAAAAATTAAATATTAAAAAAAAAAAAAAAAACTGTTTAGAATTTTTCAGTTCATTATTTTGTGTAATATGAGGCATGATGGTCGAATAAAAACAATGTTATACTTAAAAATAAATGGGAAAAAAAATCAAAAATGTTATTCTGAATTCAAGAATTTTTTTTTAAACTAAATTTATAAAAAAATAAATGTATGAAATAAATATATTATCTCACCTCTGGCATATAAGTGTAATGCCAGAAAATTCTCAAACTATAGATTTTTTTTTTTTTTTTAAATGAACTGAAAAGATTGTCCATTTGTGTGATACTGGCTACAAGACCAACCACAAGGGGGCAGCATAGAATTAAATTAGTCCAACCATGTAATAACGAGTGAATTAACTGAATTAACTGAATTGCGAGATAGGGCCAACTTCACGGAGGCACCCTGAAGGCAGCGTGTTACTATGACGGCAGATGGGGGACGTTAGGGGCAAGCAAGCTTTTAAGAACATCACCAAAATTAAAATGATAAGAGGCACATCATTATTTTAACAATTTTTAAAAAACATTTGAAAAATTCTAAATCTGGAGTTTGAGACTTGAGTAATCTTCATATATATTCATAAATCTTCAACGTGAAACAAAAAAATCAACAGTCTGATATTACGTTATGGTGGTTAACGTTCTCTCCTAAAACAAAAAACAAAACAAAAAAACTGTACAATTCTAGAAAATTCGTGTTTTTACATAGTTACAAAAAAATAATACTTCATTTTTGCTGCTCCTTCATACTGAGGACAGAAAGCACATTTGCATATTCATTCTTCAAACAGTGACCTCTGCTGGTGAGTGACGATAAAACAACGCTAATTTGAATAATACTACACGGCGTGAACAACAAAGAGTTAATTAAAAATGGGTTTTAAAAAATGGCGCGTAAAGTTATGGCAGGATCCCGAGCTCGGAGCGGTCAGGGGTGTGGCATGAGGTGGCAAAAAATTGAAAAATTGAAAACGCAAAATGAAAATTTTCTTGAAAACTTAAGGCAAAAGTTGTAGGTTATATAATGCATTACGATATGGCTGCATGCGGTCAGGCAGGCTCGTTAAATTATGATTATCAAAAACATTAGCTGTGAAAAGTTTCACCAAAAAAAATAAAAATAAACAAAAAAACTAACACAAATTTAAAAAAAAAAAAAAGTGTTTCAAATTTTTTTTCTGATAAACACTTGGTTTTTGTGTTGATTTATTGAGGCATAACCATAGACTGTATATATGTGGACAGTGCGATCGCTAACGTGCTAATGAGCTGCCACGTTCCAAACAGGATTTGAATTGGCTCCATTTCACTTTTGATTGAAAAAATGGCGGCCCCCTCTCTCTAACTGCTGCTGTCAGGCTTACCGTTTTATTTTAACCCTTTCCACATGATCCTGCTGTTTTTTATTCAGCAATTTTATCCATAACTCAAGATATGAACATTAAAAACACGCTAATCCGGTGCTTTGTTTCCCTGAGGTCCAGCCTTAGCAACAGGTTTGATTGACAGCGTATGCTCCTGTCTAAAACCAAACCAGCGGTGCGAGCGGCAAGGGGCGAATACCTTCAACAACCTCGCTCCTGATTGGCTGTTTGGTTGCCATGAAACGCGTACTCGGAGTTTCAAATACAGAACTCTGGTCCAAATTAGCCGCTATAACCGCTAGCCTCGATTAGCTTCAACTCCAAACAATATGGCGTCCTGCCTCTATATACAGTCTACGTCCACAACCAAGGTCAGGTCGACTGTGCCTCTATTTGCCGTATAAAAAAAGTAAAAGTCCCAATATATTCCTCAACGTCTGTACTACCTTGTCACAACTCTCTCTTTACACATTAAATATTGAAATTTTAAATCAAAATTGCGTAGTGTCATGTCCTTCGACAATTGCGTAGTGTCATGTACTTCGACAAAAAATGTACTCAAAAGTCAGCTTATTCAAAGAGGTTCTGCGTAGTGTACAAGTGCTCACTTCATGAGGATGGATACATAGTGCGGGAGTGACCTACGGTAGAACGGTACAGGCCACTCGGTATGAAATCCTTCAAAAAAAAAACAATTTGTAAATGAAAAAAGTGGTACAGTTCAAATTCAAAGATGAAGTTGGTGTTATACAATGGTTTGACAGGATTAACAGACCACAATGCCAAAAATAAATACACAAATCTGTTAGAAATATCTTGAATTTCTGAGTAGTTTAATCACTTTATCGATAATTTTGTCTGGTTATTTGCAGCTGACTACTACAGTGGACTATAGTACCAACTAAACTTTGCGAAAACTATTTTTTTAAAAACCTACATTGCAACAAATCTGAAATATCTTGAGGCAAGTCCAATAATTTAAAGCAAAAGTCAAAACCACTGACTGTACGATTTAAAATTCAAGACATTTTTAACGATGTTCTATCTTTGCAGTGCACGTCCACACTAATGCAATCCAATAATATAACATTTAAAACAACCTAAACTGACAAAAAAAGTGAGTTCTCTTGACTTGTATTAAGCGAGTTACATTAAATAAATTAGTGTGGACAACATTATATCATCTTTGGGTTAAATCGCAGGCATGTTATGGACGTATATGATCCAGGAGACTTTGCAAACGAAACATTCTGTCAACTGCGCAAACTTTTTTTTTAAAGAGTGAAGATGTTCTGGCGCTCATGCAGGTCGCTTCTTCAGTTCTGATAGCGTTCTGCAAGTCACTGCCTTATACCTGACGGGAGGTACCGAGCACACTGAAACTGACACACCCTAGTTGTTTACCATAAGGAGTATTTGGTATTAAGTCCCTTGAACTACCCTAGGGTGTGAACAGACACTTGTCACTTGTCATGTTTCGCACGATGTTGAAGCTCCGGGGCGATCCAAATCCTATTAGCATAACCCTACTAACCCTATTGCTTTCTTAGTTTTGATACCCCTTTAGTGTGAACAACTAGGGTGTGTTAGTTTCAGTGCAGTCCGTTAGCTCCTCCTTTCAGACACATATAAGACATCGACCTGCAGAACCCTGTCAGAACAGACGAAGTGAAGCCTCTTGACTGAGAAACATATTCACTTCAAAAAACATTTATCCAGTTAACAGAATAAATCTTTCTTTTGCAAGAGACGACTACCTGGACGACTGAGGGATTACACAGACATCCAGGAGACTTCATCCTCAACCTTCTCTATTAGAGTCCTTCAAAATAGTCCGCAAAAGCACAAAAAAAGGCGTCTGCCATGGCAACGTGTCGAGCCGTTTCAGCCCGTTCTGAAACATCTGAATAAAATAACGTTAAGGTGGGTGCTTCTCGGGGGATGCGTGGGGAGGCGGGTCACGGGTAGGGAGGCCCTCGGGTGCTGCGGGTCGGGGGCCGGGTGCCGCTCAGACCCAGCCGCTGGTCAGCTTGTAGAACATCTCCTCGTCTAAGGACTCGTTCTGGTCCTTGGCGCGTGTGGACAGGAAGATGTAGCCTCCTATGAACTCGTGCACCACTTTACAGTCCACCTCGGCGCAGATGAACGACAGGCTGGGCTCGTCCGCAAACTCCACCGTCACCTGGAGGTAGAGAGGAGGGAGGGGGCGTTAGATCAGAGTCTGCAGCAAATAAGTCAGGAAAACAGAATTTGGGCCGTCATGGTAATTACTAAATCAGCTGGTCATCCAATAAATGATGGAATAATAATGTTTTGAGTATAAACTTTATCATGGGTAAGTTTTTGTTGTTCCAGTAAATTTTTGTTATTTTTCTGTACTATGGTAAGATTTGACTCTAAAGCATTGAATAAATAACTTCTATGACTTATTATAGACAGGCCTATCATGATTATTGCTATACAGTTGTCCATCGCTATATCGTGGTTCACCTTACACGGTCTCAGAGTTTTGCAGATTTTTTTTGTGCAATTTTGCATGTTTTTTTTATTTTTTTAACAGCATATGAACGTGCATTGTGTTCTGCGTCCTGATTGGCTGAGGACTGTAGAGCATTGTCCATCAGTCTCCTCCGTGTCTCCTGTTCAAATTTACATACATGTTTGATCGCAGTGTGACTCTTAAGTGCTGTATGTTTGCAAGATTTCTCCCCGACAAAACCCACAATGTCGATGAAACGTTCTGCACCGACAAATTTCAAAAACGCTTGGTCTTAAAAAGTGTTTCTGTGCACGGAGAGGCGCCTCTGTGGATACCGCTGGAGCAGAGACACGAGAACAACACATTTAAAGCATCATCGAGGAAGAGGGAGAGAATATACGAAGGTTTGAACTTTGACAGTGTTTAAACAAGAGAGAAATGTGGGAAAATTTTAATGTCTGTCTGAGAAAGGTGTATAAACTGTGTGGTGAGGGGTTTTACAGACTTAAAACATATAGAATAACTGTAAAAAATAAAGCTGATACTTCACGGATTTTGCCTGTTGCAGGTTATTTTTAGAACATAACCCCCACGATAAACGAGAGACCTCTGTATCGACTTCTCGTTCAGTATATGAAAGCTGGGATAATATATATTAAGGCTCAATATTTATTATGTGCACATTTTCTTTATAATAGTGGGGATTTTTTTTTTAATTTTTGATGTAACATGAGAAGATTTGAGCTGTAGAGGGTTAAAAGAGAAACTTATATTGTTAATTATTGCTTCGTTCTGCTGTTTGTTGCTGCTTGGGCCTTTTAATGTTACTTGTTTACTGGGATAATCCTGCTTTATTGTTCTCGTGTCAGTGGCATAAAGTAGATTCAATACTATCGTTTATAGCAGCACATCTCCGTAGCAACATCCTGCTTCAAAATGTGTTACTGTGACAGGGCTAATTATTAGGTACAGTTAAACTATTACATTACACAGCTTAAATGAGATATGACCCCTCAAACTTCTCGTTGGCGGAGCAACCGAAAGGACTAGTGCCGGATAGTTACCATCTTGATCTCCCAGTTGACGTTCCACTGCTTCATGTTGCTGAAGCGCCAGGTCTTGATGGCGTCTCCGCTGTGTGCGTCCATCCGGATCAGTCTGTTATAGGTGATCCCAATCAACTCCTCCTTCTTCCCGCCCTGGAACCTGCAGACAACCAATCGGGAGTCAGGACACAGACGCTAACGACCAATCAGACAGCGAGAGAGAAGGATCAAGGTTTCAAGAGGAGATAACTGGACTGTCACTGGCCGACTTGAGTCATTTACCGAATTCGCGTCAATAATGCTAGTCATTAGCTTGACTATATTTCCTTATTTTACTCAAAAGAAACAGTTATAAATATTGTCAGTTGTAGCCTTAGTTTGCCATTCAGGTTAAATCGAATCCGACCACATTACACATCACGATAAAGTCAGTTAGCATCTTTTTCTCCGCATTGATCTGCTTGTTTAGGTTTATTAAAAGTTGTGTTTCTATGAACATTTAGCTCATATTTAACTTCAAATCAGTTGCAAACATGGCAGAAAAGTCTGGTGATGATTTAGGGACATAAAAACTTCACAGGAGACCTCCAGACTTTTACCTGTGACGTAACAATTATGGGAAATTCAAAATTGAGTGTTTGTTTTAGACGGAGGAAACAATGTTATGACATATACCAATAGAATCTGGCATATTATTGGTGTATGTTTTATAGTAAATTACCAACTTTTGTGCAAAAACATCCGGGTATGCGCACCGGGGAATCACAGGGACCAAAGAACTTACTTGGCCAGGAAGTGAGTGATTCCGAACTCTGGGAGCGACTGCCAGGCCTGTATGAAGCGCATTTTAGCTTCGATAAGGCTCATCTGGGCTACGTTCTGATGCGCCTCCAGGATACGGGCGGAAATCTGAGAAAGAAGAGAAAACAATCGCAATTAAAGAGAAAAATAATATCCAAACGTGACCACCATCAAACCAAGAAACCCGTGCATCCCGTCACCGCAAACCCGCTCCAAATACACGACCGAAACAAGTCTACAGCTAGTCTACATTCGACATACACCACAACTCAACACAACTACATCTAAGTACTTAACTACTGCTACTGGTCTTTTACACTTTATATTATTTTAAATTATCAAGAGTAGTTGCAATTTTCAGCCTAGCCAGTAGATGTCACTGTAGTATATGGTTAATGCCGTAGTCGCTTGAAGTCGCAGGCGTGATGTCATCAAAGCGCGACAGAAATAATCTTTAATACTGATACTGAATGCTGTAATTAGCGTCCTATTTTAAGATGATTCATTTCGTTTGTAGAACTGGACTGACTCAGCGTGGGTGTTAAATTCAAATTGGCTGTAATTGTTTCGAATGTTTTAAGAATGTTTGTTTTATTATTTTGTGACCGATCTCGCACATTTGTGATTGATTCAGAGGGGAGACGGCGCTGTCCAGGGTTCCCCCGTGTGCCGGGTCGTTCTGGGCCGTCTGTCCGCCATTTTAAAGTGAGTTGAAGTTCACCGTTAAACTGTTATTTCTATTGTACTGTTAGAAAGTAAATTAAGTCGTGTTTATTCCATGTTTTGTCACAGGATAAGCCACTACTGTTGTCTTTTATTATTACTGTTATTACAAAGAAACAGTTTTTAAAAAAGCCAAATCAAACCAAAAATGAATACTGTTCTCCTGCAGTCGGGAAATAAAAGATCCACATTTTTTTTTTTTTTTTTTGGAGTTGCTGGTGTCTATTGGTCTATTCATTTTATACCTGGCCACATGTCAGAGCAGAATCGCTTCTTTTTTCTCTACCATTTATAATATTACATCTTATCTTGGCTGAGTTTTGTATGTTAGAATGTTGGTCCCTCATTAATTTGCAGCGTCTTTGCTCTTTGTGGTCTCCCTCCCCCGGTAACAGATAAAAAGAAGGGCTGGATATTTTGCTCTGGTATTTAAAAAAAGGTAGAATAGCCTGATTAAAATGAGCTTCCAACTCATTTTAATGTTTGTTAGCTTTAAATTTTAAAGCCGCAGCAACATTTTAACCAGAAAAACAGACAAACATCTCCAAAACATTCCGAAGTATGGCTATAATTAGGAAATAAAAAGACTACAGTAGACGAAAATGCTTCAATTTGTTAGACCGCGAGTGCAAGCATTAATCTACATCTATGTTAGGAACAGTCTAATAGTTTAAAGCCATGCACAGTTCTAGTTTGTGAGAGCAGAGCACCCATGGGAGACACCGCTGCACTTACCAGGTCCCTGATAAAGCCTGGCTGAGGAGTGGAAGTGGGCGGGGCAGTGGAGGGAGGGGGCGGGGCAATGAAGGAGGAGGAGGAGAAGAACAGAACAAGCAAAAAAAAAAAAAAAAAAATCAAAGTCAATGCAAAATGGAAATAAAGATGCAAAACAAGGAGAAGGCATTGTTAACAGAAAGTATAAAAGGGGCGGCAGCAGTGGCGTGGTTCAGACACTTCAATATTTAGGTGATAAAGCAGTAGGAGAAATGTCGTCAGCAGAACACAGAATACAACCGTTTGGTCATCTCATCAAGTGGAATATAGATGTGCACATATTTTTAACCTATACTTACCTTTAAATCATTAGTTTTGAGCTATTAAAGCGGCTGCACTAGCACTGATTCATGATTGGCTGCAGGAAGTGACCAATCAAATCACAGACAGGCCTTTTAGGTTTAAACAAACTGGATTTCTGCATTGGAACTGGCCAAGACACTAAATCATAACAAATACATGGGATATCAGGTCCAATATTTTTTGTAGTTACGAATACATCAGGTTTAGATTTTTATCAGTGAAAGTTATATTGATTTGAGCATATTTACCCTGTATCTGCAGACAGTCTAAACCAGAGGTGCCCAAACTCTTTTCACCGAGGGCCATATGTTGAAAAATATTTGACACAGAGGACCAGAGATCACTGGTTAACACAGTAGATTATTCAATCATTTAACATAGTTTTGACCTCATACTTTAAATAAGGCTTGAAATATTAATATTAGGTCTGTATGACAATGAAATGTGATGTTATTTATTGTTATTATTACTCAAATTTGCCATAAAAAAGTACTGATTATGATCAATTTGGCCAGTTCAACTGAAGGCCTGAGGGCCAATAAAAATTGGTCTGAGGGCCGCATTTGGCCCCCGGGCCGTAGTTTGGACACCCCTAGTCTAAATCTGACAAATGGTTCCTTTCAAATTTAAAAGCGAGTTGAAATCCAGTTGGTTTAAACCTAAAAGAACTCCCTCTCATCTGAATAGTCACTGCTTAAACCCCAGCACCTGCGGAGTTACTAGTCTGTGTGTTAAATATGTGTGAATCAAACAAAACACAACTCCAGGTATATTTTTGAGGATGATAAAACATTATAATATAGATCAGAAAACAGAGTAATATAGGCCCTGTTAAAGTACACTCAAGTAGTTAAAGAAATAGAAATACACACTCGTAATGCACAGATTCTCCACATGAGGGCGCCACACGTCCAGAGTCCAAGGCAGCAGTGACAGACGTGCCACATGTTCACCCTGGAGGACTTTTCATTCTCACAAATCTGTCCCGTCCCTGCTCTACCCATCCCATTTCCTGTGTGTAATCTTCACTCCATCTGCAAAAACCAGGAAGTCCCTCTCAACTCCGGAAGTACGCTACAGGACAGGGAGAGGAGAGGGAAAGGGGGAGTGAGGGGGTCCCAGCTGACATGTTTCCCGCGTAGCATTCCTAAGCCCGCCTCACTTCCTGTTCTATCAGGAGTATGTGTGTGTGAATGGAGGATGTACAGTTACTACAGTACAAGCGGGATGGAGGGTGTGTTTGATGTGTGACCCGGGGATGCCCAGTCGGACTGTGGGGGGAGGAGATGGGGGACATAGGACAGGGGAAGAGGAGACGTGAAAGAGGAGACGGAGGAGAGGAGATGGGGGGGAGAAGAGACGGGGAAGCAGAGACAGGGGAGAGGAGACAGAGAAGAAGAAAGGGGAGAAGAGACGGCGGAGAGGAGACGGGGAAGAGGAGGTAGGGGAGAGGAGACACGGGGGAGAGGAGACACGGGAGATGGGGGGAGAGGAGATGGGAAAGAGAAGAAAGGGAAAGAGGTAGGAGACAGGAGACACTCGAGGCGGGGGAAGACGAGACAGGGGGAGAGGAGGTAGGGGAGAGGAGACACGGGAGATGGGGGGAGAGGAGACGGGAAAGAGGAAATGGAGGAGAGGAGACGGGAAAGAGGAGACACGGGAGACGGGAGAAGAGAGACTGGAGAGAGGAGACGGGAAAGAGGAGACGGGGGAGACGAGACGGGGAGAAAGGAGACGGGGAAAAGGAGATACGGGAGACGGGGGAGAGAAGACGGGAAAGAGGAGAGACACGGGAGACGGGGGGAGACGAGACTGGGAGAGAGGAGACGGGAAAGAGGAGACGGGGGAGACGAGTCGGGGAAAAGGAGGTAGGAGAGAGGAGACACGGGAGACGGGGGAGAGGAGACGGGGAAAGAGGAGAGAGGACACGGGAGACGGGGGAGAAGAGATGGGGAGAGAGGAGACGGGGAAGAGAAGGTTGGGGAGAGGAGACACGGGAGACGGGGAAGACGAGACGGCTAAAGAGGAGACGGGGGAGAGTCCAACCACACCCGGGAACAGTGTCCTGAATAAGGCTGGTTTAAAGTTGCACTACGTAACATTTCTGGTAGTAGGTTGTTTACACAGATACTCATCATAACTCTTGCAGTACACATGTGCCTGGAATGTTTCACAGTATGGCATTAAATACATCTATTTCACATTTAAATAGCACATGCATTGACTGTTAAAACAACTTGAAAAACATGCATTCTTACTGTGCGTGGATGTGTCCAAGTCTAATGCCATACTGTGGAACAACTCTAGTTCAAAGTAACGACACATCCATGGCGACAAGCAGGTTTCAGTCCCTCTATCAGAAAAGTTACATAGTGCAGCTTTAACTTAATTGTTGCACTAAGACTCCATATTGTTGGAATCATGGCATTTGATGTACAAAAAATGCATAAACAGTGTAATAGTTGTAATCTTTAAATGAATCACTGTCCAAAATGTTTGTTTCAACAGTTAATACCGATAAAACACAAAAAATGTAAAAACTGGTGGTACTACATCCACAATTACAAACACTAATACTATGTGGCACTACTACTACTACTAGTACTACTACTACGTGAGCCTGGGTAGTCCACTCCAAAGATTCTCACCTGTAAAAACTTTGATCTTGAGCAGCTAAAAAGTACTTTACAAAACATTAAAAAACTACATGGCCAACTCATAATGACAAATGTGTCTGGCCATGTGTTACTATGACTCAACACTTCCTTTAAGACCCTATTTTTTCCCATGTACTTGAGCAGAATTCGTCCTGCCTCAGTACAGATATATTGTATAAGCAGCTCTGCGGGTCAAATAAGTCCACTGTGTACTGTCTGTATCCAATTAGAAACCATTTTGTTGTCCAAGATTTTGCTTTACCATCGGCGCAAAGTTGTGAAAACCTCTTACAAAGTCATCGTGGTGAATAATTAGGATGTTCTGAATGCATAAAGTAAGTGAGGAATAACTTTAGATCACTGCAGAGGGTAAAAATGGGATAGAGTGCCTTTAACTAAGCCTGTATTGTCCGTGTAGTGTCAGATGTGGTCAGTGCACTCGGTAACAGTTTAAATATGGCCGACCCTGACGCTAACCGGCTATTTCTGACTCATGAACAAGCAGCGATGACTGTACATCCCAGCAACATTCCACAGGCCTACTACAACTTCAACAAATGCAGACATAGGGGTGAGGGAGTTTTGGGACGTCACCTCTCTCCCCTCGTCCCTCTCCTCCCCCTCTCCGCTCCTCCCTCTCGTCCTCCCCCCTCTGACAGCGGGGTGTGTACTCAGCTGGTGCAGAGTACACACGCGGGCTGGAGCTTGTGTGTAAATCCTCTGGACATAAACTAGGAGCTGGCCAATACTAACGCTAACGGCACAGTGTGTTCATGAGGGTACATGAAATCACACGACGGCAGGGCATGTGTCTGAGGGCGCTGCTCGGGAGGGGAGAGGGGAGGGTACGTGAGTGTCAACATTCAGTTCAACCCTACATGGTACTGTTCACCATTAAACTGGGAGTTTATGGCATTATATGAAATTTCTTTACATTTATTAAACATTCTAACCAAAATCTTGAATCTATCTTGGGTAAAATGATTTTTTAATGATATGACTTTACTATGTTGATAAAGAGACAGAAAAAATGTTTTTGTAGATTTTTCACCATCCAAAGATTTCCATACATGAGTACAGTTATCTGTCGAGGGTTCTTTGCCCCGTGGACATAAAGGCGAGTCCTGAGCACGACAGTGGGACTTGAGGAGAAGAAGTGAGAGAGGCGGCTACATTTCACCCTGGTATAGCCCTCATGTCAGGAGGGGCCGCCACAAGTCACTCTGCCCAGCTGCAAACACAACATTAGCAACCACTAAAAACATGTGCACAGCCCTGTATCTCCATTCTACACAGAGCATTAGTCAAACACAGAGCTCTATGTGTATTCATACTATACAGACTCAAACAGCCAAACAGGGCCACACATGCAACAAGGTCCATCTACTTCAGGGACATAAGTGACTGTATCAGTGAGGAGTCTGACTGTACCAGGCTGAGGTGAAATCCACATTAGATATACATTCTCTACAGCTCATCTTTAAAAAGATGATTCATGTCCTGAGAACAGCTGAATAAGCTGTAACTCACACTTGTGTGTTGTTTGTTTTTTCACTTCTAGAGGAAAAGACCACTTATGTCCAGAGCACATCAGTAAAGACAGAGCGTTACCTGCTTGTTCTTGTACTTCTTGAGGTAGCGCGGGGACACCAGGCACTCGGGGTTGATGTCTGTGGTGATGGGCTCGATAAACTGGGGGTCAGGGTTCATGTGCTGCATCTTGAGGAAGGACAGGATGTTCTGCACTTCCAGGTTGTACGAGCTGTCGGCCATGGTCTTCCCTTTGGAGGCCAGCCGGCACGCGGCCATCCAGTGGGCGTATTGCTTCTCCTGCAGCCAGGAAGCAAAGGAGTAAGGAGAAAATGAGTAAATACACCTTATGCTTTCATTTTGAGGATTGATTAAACGTTATTTAAACCTCATTTACACTGTTTATTGCACATTATTTTAAGCTGTAAGGTTTGACATACCAGTCCTTAAGTTTCAAAAAGTTGTTTACGTATGCATTGAGAACGCAGAGGAGGAATATTATGCCAAGTCCGCTCCCTTCAAGCACTCAAATAGCACAATTATGAATTTTCCAGTATTATTATGTCACAGGTGAAAGTATGGAAGTTGGAGCTGTTTTTCAAGCAACTTCAAGTAGGTTATATCATACATTTTTTTGTGTGTCTCCTTTAAAAAAAAGTAGATTGTGAATTGTATACTTGTGCATACCATGTCAATTTTTCTTTCACATGATTCATTTGTGTAAAAGTAATTGCATAGTTCAGTATTATGTTTTTTTTTGGCTTATTTGTGACCATATAGGAGGAGGAAGTGGGTCACAAGTTGGTGGGTCACTTGATTACTTTGGATTGCAACCAGGTATTTGATTGACTATGTACTTTCCATTTACCATTTGAACCATTTAAAATGAGCTGAGCTGTTCCTCACCGTGTCACACCGGAGCCAGATCTCGTTCATGCCCGTCAGCCACAGGAATTAGCAGCTTGATGTTGAATTTCTGTCCAGAGATGTTCACGTCTGGTGTCACCTCACAACCTGAGCACAGCGACAGAGCGGTTTAACCTCACATACCACTCTACTGACACGCTGCCTACTTTTACATGTAGAGCTGGTAGAAAGTGTACTTAAGAGTAATGCTGCTAATGTAAATGGGTAAAAGTACAAAGTAGTGGCCCAGGAAATGACTTGAGTATTTGAGGAAACTACTAGTACTAAACTACTATAAATCACTTTATTAGGATATTGTATTTTGTACAGGGCTAATTCTACCCAATGACACACAAATGGACACCACTTGTACCTCTGAGATTCATCTGGTGTGCAGGTGTGCCGTGGGACCCTCTTTGCTCTTGTAGCAGGAGATGGTGATGTCCTTGAATGTGCACCAGTACTGCTTGTAGCCTTTCAGGGTCAACTTCTTGGGTCTAGGAGAAAAGGACACACATGTTTACAAGATGTCATAGGAAACCAATGCTGCTAATTCAGCTAAAAAGTCGGGGAGGATGTAGAGGGAGCTCTGATCTGGCAGTAATATACACTATATAAAAGTGGACTGTGCAAAGTCATACTGTTTGGCTGTATCCAATTAAAGACGACTGAGGCTAGCAGTTGTAGCGGCCAATTTGGAGCAGCTTTACACATTTGGAAATTTGAGTGTGTGTCTTTTGGGCACCAAAGAGCGAATCAGGAGCGAGGTTGTTGAGGGCACTCGCCCCTTCCCGGCGCTTAGCAATAAGGTGCATGTCATTGCCCATTTTGTACTGGTGGGTGCCCAGTTTGTCCCTTTAGATAAACCTATCTTCTTGAATACATACAGTTTTATTAGTTTTGGGCTTTGTGTTGTACAGGGTGGCCCAAAAGTCAGACAGTTGAAAAAAATTCATAACTCTTTTGTTTCTAAATATTTTTATTTTATTTTTTCAGAGCATGTAGAACTACCCTTCTGACATTAAAATGAGCAAATACAGCACCGAGGAACGAACCCTCATTGTACAGTGGTACTTTGAGTCACATGGGTCAAATTCAGAAACCCAGCGGTGTTACTGTCGACATTTTAATACCAGAGATGCCTCAAGTGTAAATGCCATTAAAGGAATAATAAGTGTTTTTCAAAGACGGGGGGCAGTATGTGATCTCCACAGACCTGACTAGTCCTGATTTCTTCCTGTGAGGCTATAATAAGATATAGTCCATTTCGCTAGGATAGACTTTAGGTGTTGCTGCCAATTACTACTTTAAAACCCTGATTAACAACTATGCTTTGTTTCAGGACAGTTTTGTGATAAATGTGCAATTAATAAAAAGCCAATATGTTCTGTAATGTTTCAATCTATGCGTGTGCAGTTGAGCTAAAGGTACGAAGTAGGCTCCTGGTGCAAAAGGGGGAATGACAGCATGTTGGTCAAACTGGTTGCTAATGCTAAAGCTGGAGGGGAAAGAAGGGACTATTCAAAACTTTGTCATGGTTCAAAGTTACATTGTCGTAACGTAGTAAGTCTGCAAAGTCGGAAATCTAAAACTTCAGATTACACATGGTTTTCTGGCAATCAACCAAGCCTCATTCTAATAAAACAAACCAGACATCTGCCTTTGAACTGGACGTAAAATGCTACTTCCTGTCTAATGTGGGACCAGTCTAACCTTTGAGCTTTACCATTTGTTCACATTTTGATAAAAGGACAGGTCAAACGAGAGCGGGTTTCCTCGTATGAATGGGGACTTACTTGAAGACCTTGACATAGTCGGCGAGTTCGGGAATAGCAGTGATGTCACCCTGAGGGACGAGAAAGCCCAAATAAAACAGAGTCAATGACAGATTACATGATTGTTAGGGCTGAATCATCCTAAGCCTCATTTCCACTGAAAGTAAACTAAGTGCATGCCAGGTCAGCAGAGAGTCCGAAGCCAAACACGGTATGGAGCGCGGCTAAAAAAACGGCACGGCGGTGGTAATGTTTTTACTCTTTAGGCAAGAAATCAAAAGTTGTATTCAAGACTGGAAGATCTGTTCAAGTAGATTTTGAGAGAAAAAGACCTTGCTGCACTTTCTAGCATTAGCTCTTGTGTAAAAAGGCACATTTTCAGTCATGATTTTCAGACAAATATAGTCACTTATTACAGGAAAAACTGTACAATATTAAGAAAATACTGGAAATACTGATGATACTATTTACGTTCATGCTGTGTTAAGGTGAATTATTTTACATGTGCCCTGTTCCAGTGAGTATTACCATGTAAATACTATAATTACACTTGTAGTTCTTGTTCTGTGTTGTCTGTCCTATCATAATGGTGTCACTGTGCTGTAATGTAAAGTGTTGCTATTAAAGTACTTTGGATATTGCTACACTTTTGAGATATAAAAATATAGGTTATAGTATATAATATGAAATAATTTGTTTATTCTTGTTTTCGAAGCACAAAAAGCATGTCAAATGTATTGTTTGGGTACCATCAGCCGTGGCTTTTGACCGAAAGTTTTGTCTGAGTGAGTTCAGCTAGTTAATTAAGAATATGTCTGTGTAATCTCTAGTCGTCCAGGTCTGATCCGTAGCAAAAGATGAAGTTTAAATCTGTCAGCTGGACAATCGTTTGTAGGAGGGAAGACGTCTCGCTGCTCGTCCAAGCCGCTTCTTCAGTTCTGGTCAGATTACTGCTGGACACTGCCTTATAAGGTTGAATAGGGTCGTTAAGGCTGAAACTGCAGACAAAAAGCCATTTTACAGTTTCAGTGTAGTTAGCTCCTCCTTTCAGACAGATATAAGTCAGTGTCCAGCAGTAATCTGACCAGAACTGAAGAAGCGGCTTGGACGAGCAGCGAAAC
This sequence comes from Periophthalmus modestus, assembly GCA_019594935.1. Classification (NCBI taxonomy): domain Eukaryota; kingdom Metazoa; phylum Chordata; class Actinopteri; order Gobiiformes; family Gobiidae; genus Periophthalmus; species Periophthalmus modestus. The sequence continues at coordinate 19,286,565 of JAIEZT010000068.1, read as the reverse complement.
GTCTTCACTCCTACAACGATTTGTCCAGTTGGCAGATTTAAACTTCGTCTTTCGTCTGAGATGTGTATGGAAACATAAATACGGCCCTGTTGACGTCAAAGCTCTTTTGTTGTTACTCAGAGGAGCGCTCGTGTTTACAGTCGGTCACATGTTTGACAAAGATCACAGACGCAGAGACGAGGGCTCACTCTGCGACCAGATACTGCAGTCTCAGCCACGCAGCTCGTCTTTGGTTGTGCGTTTACTCTTTGATTTCTGATCGCTGTGAGACCTACGACTTAAGGTTTTCCCCACAAAGACAAATACCACAGACGACCAGAATCGCCAGCACGCAAATACTAGCGGAAGTCGAGTACGCACAAGCTATGCAATCTCTAAAAATCGACTTAAAACCCCGGTGAGCGTGAGTGAATGGGACTGTACCAGCGTGTTGGACGTCTTCCCTCCCTCTAGTGTGATCTCCAGGTCAGACAGCGCCGCGTCCACTTCGTCCACCTCCTTCTCGCTGTTGTTCAGGTGGTTGTCTGAGGACATGATGGACAGCTTGTTGATGTGGTACTGCAATGACAAAAGATAGAAATGTCAGCTACACGCACAGAATTCAAATAAACCATTGTGAAAGCGTGTCCTGGTTGGAGTCATTACTGTTGGATCACGTCAGTGTTGCTCTGGTTTTGTTTTTGTTGTTGTGTTAGCGACCGCAGGGACTGTTGGATATAGATATTTCCGGGAGTGGTAAAAATTAGGTCATTTTTGGTGCGGGCTGTCTGAATGCAATTAAACATGTGACTCAAATAATCAATCAAAATACATCAAAGAAACAAATAGGCAAACAAAGCCTGAAAAATAAGAAGAGGAGCTAGTTGCACAAACGTAATTACATTAATATATATCTAAAAGATTAAATAAAAGCATTTATTTTTGTTTAGAAATGATTTAAAGGAAAGATTTTGACCTGTGTAACCAGATATGAGGTAAATTGTTTTAAATCAAATATAGCTTTTACTGATAATTGTAATGTAATGATTTATTCTTAATTACAAAAACACTGGACAATATGTTCCATCTACTCATATTATCACTTTGTAGTTTGGTTCCAGATGATTCTCCAATCAGAAAGCAGAATGAGTCTCACGTGAATCTTTCGTTTGGGTTGCCAGTGTCGATGCTGAAATCCAGTTGTTTCAAACCCAAAATGCCTCTCTCTGATCTGAATGGTCACTACTTAAACCCCAGCACCTGCAGCCAATCATGAATCAGTGCTAGTGCAGCCTCTGCAGCTCAGTGAGTGAATTCTGGAGGTTCTGAACTTTCACATGAGGCCTGTCCATATGTGGATATGTGAGATATATACCGTATTTTCCGGACTACAGAGCGATGTGCCGTGTTCTGCGTCCTGATTGGCTAAAGCAGGTGCCGTGTTCTGCGTCCTGATTGGCTAAAGGAGGTGCAAAGTTCTGCGTCCTGATTGGCTAAAGGAGGTGCCAAGTTCTGCGTCCTGATTGGCTAAAGGAGGTGCCGTGTTCTGCGTCCTGATTGGCTAAAGGAGATGCCGTGTTCTGCGTCCTGATTGGCTAAAGGAGGTGCCGTGTTCTGCGTCCTGATTGGCTAAAGGAGATGCCGTGTTCTGCGTCCTGATTGGCTAAAGGAGGTGCCGTGTTCTGCGTCCTGATTGGCTAAAGGAGGTGCCGTGTTCTGCGTCCTGATTGGCTAAAGGAGGTGCCGTGTTCTGCGTCCTGATTGGCTAAAGGAGGTGCCGTGTTCTGCGTCCTGATTGGCTAAAGGAGGTGCCGTGTCCTGTACAGTGCAGAATGTGTTCAGCCAAATTCACCAAAATGTTCGATGCTGCAGCGTGACTCTGAAACAATCGCGTTGGACACGTTTGTATTTGAGGACAAACGCCTCCGACGCGCCGCCATGAGAGACTTTACATGTGAAACAACAAAGAAGGAGGAAAATAACATAAGGACGACAGCAGAATAAGTTTGAACAAGGAGCAAAAAGGGCTGTAACCTGCGGATGGAGTCTGCTTTAGTTTGTGGATCAGTATTATTATTATTATACATATATATTTTAACATCTATATACAGTTTTTTTTTTATATTATACAAAGCAGGTCCAAAACAGATCTAAACAAAACAGAACAAACGTTGGGTAAACTATATCCTCTACATGCTGAAGATTCGGAAGAATATTAGTAGAAAAAACTAAGGTGGCAAGTCAGGCTAATGCTAAACCTTAAACGACTCTAAAAATAAAAAAGAACTACATCAACAAAAAACTTAAGCTTTGTCAACAAATTTCCCATTTTTATTCAATTAATATTTCTGCTAATTGTGCTGTATCGACACTTATAAAAACTCATTTGACTGTGATAATTGCCATATAAATACCAGAATACTTGTTGCTCTTCATTTACAACTTTACGATTAGCAGCGTGTGCAACTTTTTGGACAATTATTGCGCAGATAACAAACAAAGTGCTACGGGGGGACTGTATGTTCTCAGGACGGTAACGAGCTATAAACATTTTTACTAGCGACATGTGCGAGTAGCGCTAACAAAGGACATTCATCAGGAGAGGTTCATTACCACAGAGGCTAACGTACTTCCTGCTCCATGCGTCAGACACTAAATAAGACCTGTTGACAAATGGTATTATAATGTCAACCCTCACCCGGCCCGCGATACGTGAATGAACAGCTGCGCAGTGGGGACAGATATGTTTGAGAGGCTGGATAGAGATATACAGACAGACGTCACAGGAGGCTAACGGCAGGCTAACAGGAGGCTACGCTAACAGAATGCGGGACAAAGGGCTCCGCTGCATACATCGCTCCCAGCTTGATACTGGAGGTGCACAGGTCACAGCCAGAGGTGGTCCAGCTCCCACAGATGAACGCTGCTGTTGTGTCCTTGGGCAAGACACTTAACCCACCTCGCCCCTCGTGTCCTAATGTGTGTGTGAATGGGTGAGAGCGGTTCTTTAATGTAAAGTGTTGCCTTGAAGATGGAAAAGTGCTACGTAACTTTGGACCGTTTACCATTAGTGACCAAACAGACATTTAAATAAACAGATTGATACAAAGTCCAGGTGGAAAAAAATAAATCTTGGCTAAGGAGCAGGAGCTGAAGAGAATCAATCCAACAGAACAACTGGTAGGCCTATATCTACATAATGTCAATCATAGTCATCATCATAAACTAAACATGTAAAAGCCATGCTCAGACCCAAAGCAAACAAAGGAAACAAAGAGAACAATAAAGCTAGCCAGGATGCTAATAGGTGTGAAAACATCCATTAAGAGTTGTATGAATATTCTAAGTATGACTCATGCACAATGCACACTTAGTGTAGCTCAATAGACCTAACCTACAAACAGAAACTGGAGACAAAAGCCGTTTCCTGTTTCAGTGCAGTTAGCTCCTCCCTTCAGACAGATATGAAGCTGTGTCCACCCATCAATCTGACCAGAACTGAAGAGGAGACTTGGGATGAGCAGCAAAACGTCTTCTCTCCTACAACTTTTTGTTCAGTGACAGATTTTACTTTGGGCTTTTTACAATGTAAAAAACGCAAGTTTCTCTCTCTTTTTTTTTTTTTTAACCAATTTTTGGTCTACCTTTTGCCATCAGCAAATGTAACTATGAGGCCACCGTAGTCACCGTTTACCACACATCCCTTTGCAGATTTGTAAAACGTGGAATTCCCAAACAGTGCATCATGTTTACTCACATCCTTTTTAAATCTCCACCACGTAGTGAAATCTGACCCCTGCCCTATTAGTTAAGCCTGCCCACTGAATCATAGCCACTACAAACGTGCTAACAGACAGGTAGCAACAGCTCGGATTAGCATCTCTGTGAAGTCGCCGTAATGGGAGCCACTTTGGAGTAATTCTACACACATCACGTCCACCATAGTGTCAGTAGAGCTAAGCAGGAATGCTCTCAGGTCTATGGGGGTGTCTGTGAGGTCTCTGAGGGGGTGTCTGGATGGGGTGGGTGGTCCGGGCGGGGTGGGGGGTATTGGACTATAATTACCCCTGTGGTGAGGACAGTGTGGCGTCCCTAGGTCTTGGCACCCGGGCTTTATGAGGTGAAAAAATAGCAGGGTCACCACCCCCAAAGGATAGCGAGAGGGGCTAGCATCTTCTCCAGTAGCAAAATGGACATATACAGACACTGCAAAAGAAAACTGAATTCTGTCAACTGGACAAAAGTGAATGAATGAAGAGAGTGAATATGTTCAGTCTCTCAGTCATCAAAGGAGGCTCTTCACTTCTGACAGGAGTCACGGCCTTATATCATCTTTCAAAAGGGAGGAGCCAACGACACTGAAACACGCCCTTTTACAGTAAGGAGTTTTTGTGTAAGTCCACTGAACTACCTTAAGGTTTGAACGTTCAAGACCCTAATAATTTTTATATGCAATGTGTGCACTGTATGCAACTTTTAGCCAAAAATAGATTATAATAAAAGCATATTTTTTCCATTGTGGTTGTATTCATTAAACTGAAATACTGACAAATAGAAAAAACGTGTTTCCTCTGAGCGGGCTTGCATCTCCCACAAATCTGACTCTTCTTTAGCCTGGAGTAGAGCCTCCTGTTTGTTTCCATGGAAATGTGGTTTCACCTTCAGAAAGTTTACGGACAAATGTGGCAGCAGTACTTATAACTGAGTATAATTCTAGCCATGCAACTACTTTTACTTGAGTACACATTCTCAGTACTTTTCACCATTTTTGTTGTTATTATGTTTCTCACACTTTGTTGAAGACTAGTTTAAGTGCTTCCCCTGCACAAACAGCCTCATGGCCTTCAGCCATTCTAATTCATTAGTGAGCAGATGAGAGGGCTCCGTGCCCACTGGGCTCAGGAAGCCCTGACAGTGAGTTTGACTCTGCACTTCTGCACCAGTAAATCTGTTCTCCAAACATCATCACCTCCTCCCTGAGCTCCTGGACCAACCTGCAGAGCTGCAAACATCATCATCTCCTCCTCCGTGCACTCGATCTCCTCCAGGAGGATGGCCCACTTGGCCTGCTCGTATAGCTGGTTCACTCGGATGGCATCGTACTGGGGAAGAAGGCAAAGGGTTACAAAGGTATACAGATAAATACTCATATTCAAAACTTTTCAAATTCAAAACTTGTTGGGGGCTATGGTAACTAATCATTTTTACAAACAGAAAAATTATGTAAAATAAAGTTTTGAACTAAAAACCACCACATTATTATTTTTATTTATATATATTTTTATTTATATTTTCTCATATTTGAATGAGCCTCCAGTGGGCTTTACAGTAGGTGGGACTGTTGAGCTCTTTATCAGTGTTATCAGAGGATTTTCCCAAATATACTGGACACTGGCCCAATATTTAAAGTTTAGTCAATATTTGGCACTGCCCCGGTCTCTATGTGCCCCTGTGCCACTGCCCCGGTCTCTATGTGCCCCTGTGTCCACTGTCCCGGTCTCTATGTGCCCCTGTGCCACTGCCCCGGTCTCCATGTGCCCCTGTGCCACTGCCCCGGTCTCTATGTGCCCCCGTGCCACTGCCCGGTCTCTATGTGCCCCCGTGCCACTGCCCGGTCTCTATGTGCCCCCGTGCCACTGCCCCGGTCTATGTGCCCCCGTGCCACTGCCCGGTCTATGTGCCCCCGTGCCCACTGCCCCGGTCTATGTGCCCCCGTGCCACTGCCCGGTCTCTATGTGCCCCTGTGCCACTGCCCCGGTCTCTATGTGCCCCTGTGCCACTGCCCCGGTCTCTATGTGCCCCTGTGCCACTGCCCCGGTCTCTATGTGCCCCTGTGCCACTGCCCCGGTCCCTATGTGCCCCTGTGCCACTCCCAGATTGCCCTCAGTGCATCAGTGCATCAGTTTTGGCAAACATTGTTTATTGGCCACAGCAGCCAATACATAACAAATATCTTATATCACATTAGAAAAAAAACAAAAAAAGCCACTTCCGATCGTTCCTAATGGCAACTGATCGGATATGTCGACCCATAATGTAATTACATTATATTATCAACATAAACTTGTGGTTGTTTCTTGCTTATTCACTCTGAGCTTCTCAAGAACTCAAAGCTCTGTTCTATTCACTGATTTCATGAGGGGATATCGTCTTCAGGAAGTGCTTCTGTGTTTTTAAAGTTCATACACTTTCACTGTAATCACTGCCTTGTAAACTGCTAGCACCTTGTATTTTTACAGAGCTGGACAGTTTATTTTTGTTTTAGAAGCTGTGGAGTAGGAGAATGCTGAGAGGAGGTGTGAGGAGCAGTACCTTGGGGTTAAGGTCAAAGAAGCTGTGGTATTTGAACCTCAGCAGGAGCACCTCATTCTCCTTCACATCCTGCTCCATCAGAGAGCGAGAAGAGTCCAGCCACCTGCACACAACAGCACAACTGGTATTACACAGAGGAATATGTCTTTTATGAGAAACTAATTACTTAAACAAGCTGCAATGATCAGCTTGGATCAATCAGTCAGAGACTAATCTTGAACTTGATTAAAGCCAAGTACCAGAGTTTTTGTTTTTTCTCTCAAAAAATTGTGAATTCTGTCGCAGTTCACCTTTTGTGGTCTTTTGAAGGTTTGAACTTTGAGAGTGTTTCAACAAGAGACAAATGTGAGAAAATGTTAATGCCTGTGTGAGAAAAGTGTATAAAGTGTGTGGTGAGGGGTTTTACAGCCGCAAAACATATATGACTGTAAAAAATTAAGCTGACTACTGCGTTGGATTTTGCCTATTGCGGGTTATTTTTAATACATAACCCCCGTGATAAACGAGGGACCACTGTAACAGAACTTTTGATAATAATCAGACTCCTTCTCCTACATCTAATTACACATTTCTCTCTTTGCACATCTGTACAAAAGAGCCCTGTGAGTCACTGTATGACGCTCTGGGATGACAGCTGATTGGTGGCCCACCCTGCTTCAATGAAAATCTGTTGTAAAGCTGCACTAGTGGTCTAAATGCATCCACATGAATACTAGTGATGTACCAAAGCACTTGTGAGAGATGGGAACAAGTTAGATTTAAATACCTACTTCCTCCTTTTCATGGTTTGAAAATCAGATACCTCCGCTTGGACTGTCCATCCCTACATATGGTCTACAAAACCTGCAACACGGTCAGTCAAACCTGTTGCTAACACTAGCGTGGAAAGAAGGTGCCTGATTTGTCTGTTATTAATATTCATAACTTGATTTACAGGCAAAATGGCGAAATAATAGATAAAACACCAAAAGGACAAGTCTGTTCCCTCTCCATCTCTGTAACTACTGCTGGCTGTTTTTCAATAGAAAGTGAATTGGAGCCAGGTTAGTCACGTCCATTTATATTACAAGTCATGATCCACACATATCCGCGGACTCGGGCTCACCCCTGGTGATTTTGGCCTTGTCCAGCAGAGACTGAGGCTTGTAGAGTTTGACCAGTGTGTCCGGCGTGGCGATGGGCTGGCTCACTGCGAGGATGCCGGGGTTGCCTTCAGAGAGAGGACTGTCCCCAAACCAGGCGGAGGTGGGCGAGATGAGGGGGCTGCCGTCCCGAGAGTCGTACGTGGGCGTCATGGTCTTGCTGTACAGGCCCGGGCTGGAGTAGATGCTCCCTGAGGACACACGAGCACGGATGAGCAACGACAATGTTCAGTGCATGAAAGTATCAATAATACGTTTTGGGGGTCGATATTCAACATGTGTACAACCCTGCATGTTTAGGATGGGTTCTTCTCTCAAACAGGAAACACTCCGTTCCACCTTGTGATGTCATGTGTCAATACAATACAATACAACTAAAGGTTAACATTCTACCACTTCATGACATCACAAGGTGGAACAGAGCATTTGAACTTTGGAGATGTAGACAGAGTAATAAACCAGGATTACTCAAACGTGTGAATGAAACAAAACACAACTCAAAGTATGTTTTTGATGAGGTATTATAACATGGCTAAAAGACCACAAGAGTCATTATGTGTAATGTAAATCACAAAGGGAGATTTTTACTAAATTTGACTGATAAGACACTAAAAGTGGTGTTGAAAACATCTTAACCGAGCATTTAATTTAATTTTTTTTCCCCCCATGAATAGCTAATTTTGCTCATTGCATGTGTCATTTTGGTGTAACCACTGCTGTTTGAGTCATATCTCCTCTCGCAGCTCATAGCCGGGATCTAAAGTGATATTTCCACAGATCTTTAAGACTTGTGTCACACTGGATTGACATAAAATCATCTGAATATTGTATTTAGGATGTTCAAATATCCAGATAAACATTTTTGTCAATACCAACCAACTTTAGAGTTAGATATAAAAGTGTCACATTTGTCAAGAGCACATGTGTCAACTCAAATGTGGCCCTCCACATCATTTTGTGTGGCCCTTGACAGGGTAAATTAAAAGGCATGATCGTCTTAAAATCTCAATTTATCAGGAGATACGCAGTTACACAGCCAGATTTTACATCTAGGCAAATGCATATGCAATATTTGTAACTTGAATAAGTAATAAATACAGAGACAGTTAATTAAGAAGTTTAAAAAGTAGTTACATTTACTTTACATCTTTGACGGCAGCCACTTTGCTGATGTTGGATGTTGACACCCCTGGTCTAGAGCGGTGTTACCTCAAAGTGCTTTATTCAGGGAACCATTCAGTCATTCACAAACATATTATATATATACCACCATACAATATACAATTCCAGTATCTCTATGCAGATACTGGAGTGACGTGTCTTGCTCAAGGACACAACCACAGCATGAAATACTGTATTTGTAACATGAAAGAGCAGTTCACGATGGTTCTAGTTGTTTTCGAAGCTCAAGTTTTCATTAATGATTCAGCGAGGACAAACTTGACCATGAAAAAACAAAAAACAAACATATTGTTGCTAAGTTTCAACACCACATGACCAGGCCGTGCACATGATGCTCCCACACATTTAGATGAGAGGTCAGACAGAAACCTGCAGGAATTCAACACACAGCACCACACGCACTACCTCCCACTGAGAGGGACGGAGAGAGGGCAAGAGGGAGGGAGAGAGAGGGCAAGAGGGAGGGAGAGAGGGAGGAGAGAGACAGATAAGAGACAGAGGGAGAGAGGGGAAGAGGGACGGAGAGAGGGCAAGAGGGAGGAGAGAGGGAGGAGAGAGGAAGAGGGACGGAGAGAGGGCAAGAGGGAGGGAGAGAGGGAGGAGAGAGGCAGATAAGAGACACAGGGAGAGAGGGGAAGAGGGACGGAGAGAGACAGACAAGAGAGACAGAGGGAGAGAGGGGAAGAGGGACGGAGAGAGGGAGGAGAGAGACAGATAAGAGAGACACAGGGAGACAGAAATGTAGAGAAGAGAGACAGGGAGGCAGAGAGATAGAACGTAACAGAAAAGGAGACACAGAGAGAAAGAGAACAGGAAAAAAGGGTGAAGGGCACAGGAGAGGGAGAGACAGAGAGGTAGAGAGAGACAGAAATAGAGAAGAGTGAAAGTGAGAGAGAGGGAGGCATAGAGAAGAGGAAGACAGAGTAGAGACAGAATAGGGAGAGACAGAGGAGGGAGAGAGAGTAGAGAGAGAGAGAAAATAGGGAGAGAGGAAGGCATAGAGCAAAGGCAGAGAGAAAGAGGGGTATAGAGAAGAGGAAGAGAGAGTAGAAAGAATGAGGGAGAGAGAAGAGAGAAAGAGAGAGAGGAGAGAGAGATTAGGGAGAAAATATGGAGAGATAGGGAGGAATAGAGAAGAGAAATAGAATAGGCAAAGAGAGAGGAGGGCATAAAGAAGAGGAAAAGAGAGTAGAGAGAACAGGGGAGAGAGAGAGGGAGATAAAGAGAATAGGGGAGAGAGAGAGAAGAGAAAGAGAGAGACAGAATATAGAGCGATAGGGAGGAATAGAGAAGAGAAAGAGAGAATAGGCAAAAGAGAGAGAAGGGAATAGAGAAGAGGAATAAAGAGAGTAGACAGAATAGGGGAGAGAGAGAGAGAGAGAAAGAAAGAAGAGAGAGAAGAGAGAGAGGAGAGAGAATATGGAGAGATAGGGAGGAATAGATAAGAGAAAGAGAGAAAACAGGCAGAGACAGATGAGGGCATAGGGAAGAAGAGGGAGGGAGATATAGAGAGAGAAAATAGAGGGAAGGAGGCGTGGAGAAGAGGAAGAAGAAGAGCGAGAGGAAGACGGAGATACACAGAAGAGGACATGGATTTTGTCAAACTCGTAAACAAAAGAGCTTTGCATTTCCTGCTTGTTGCTTCGTTTATTTTGGTTCACATGCCGCCCCGCCCTCTCGCTCTCTCCTCTTCACTAAATCACGCCAGAACCAGGAAGTGAGAGCAGCGTTTGGGGTCATGAGAATTGGGTTCAGACAGGGCCACCCAAGCCCGAGCACAGCCTGGTATTTAGAGGAACTGTGTGTGTTTTTTAAAGATGGAGGCAAAAGGTCAGAGAGAGGGAGACACTTCTTCTGATCGGGTCGTTCAGAGTGACAGATTATTATAAGGTTTACAGTAACACTTAGTTTTTAAGTAGAATTTGATAGTATTTTGTGTGGCGTCAACTCTGTGTCATAGGAAATTTTGAAAAGTTTTGGAAACTTTCTGAGCCCATTCATCAAGGTTATTTCAAAACACATTACATTAAAATAAATAAATAAATAAATAAAAATATTACTGATTGGTATTTCCACACTATTTCCACAAATGTTTTCATTAAAAACTGATTTTTAAATTTTTTTATTATTTTTTTTTTTTTCTTCCAGTTTATAGTAATTGTATTTTTTTTTAATTTGGTTGATATTAACTTTTATACTAATTTTGAGGGGTTCTGGAAAACAATATAAATAAATACATGTGTTTTAATATGTGCATAAAACTGGCAATACATTTTCACTTTTAACAAACATGAATAAATAAATATAGTTTTAATATGACGAAACAAACCAGGCCATATTTGTTAATTCAAATGGATGCAAATATGTGTAGCCCTCCTATATTCTGTCACACACACACACAATTATTTATGTATTTACTTATTTTAAGCTAATATTCCCAGTTCTGTTACAAACGCAGTATTTGTTTAGCAAGGCGTAGTCGGACAGTTATTTATAGCTACACTAGAATCTGAAATGCAATTATTTCTCCCAGATTCAGACTCCTTTTAGACTCCCACACGGGGGAGTGATGCTTACAGGAGGGAAAGACCACCGGAGATTTTTAAAGGGTTAGACTCATTAATATTTTTCAGTTTTAGTCAAGTTTGTGATTTTACTTCCTGGTTGGACACGGGTACTTTGCTGATGTCATCAACTTTCCCCGGGGGTGTGATGCTAATGTAGGCACTTCTCTGTCTGACGATCTGTTAGTCACTTTAGTTATTTCTGGTCAGATTGTGTTAAAACAAAACTCAGATAAAAGTCTGACTTAGATTTGTGCTGTTAAACACGTGTCTCACAACCGTTTTTCAGGTAATCACTCTAAATTTTGTTGAAAAGTAATCTATTCTGTATTTTTTCTTGAGTTTTCGGACCATCTTTAAACTTTTTTGCCAGTGTTTGCTAATGTGTGCATTGTGTCACCATGGCAACTGCTGAACATTCCGCCATAAGTATACAGGAAAGACACCCCCAGCGTACTTCCTGTATTTTTCTTCAAGTTTTTGCCACTTAACTGATGTAAAACTATGATAAATATTTACCACAGGTACTATCCCAACAACCCAAAACTAAAATGTACTAAATATAAACCAGTATCTCCGTATTTCTTCATATCTCTGCTGCTTCTGTGTGGCCTCTTCAAATGGATGAGCCGGATTAAAGCTAAATAGGGAACTATGACACTTACCATAAATATCTTAAGTGCTTCATTTGTCTTCTGATATAATGTTATGAATGGTTATGACGGCCATATTGGGACTGTAAGCAGAATTCCTTTAACAGCTCATCCCAGCACTAAAAGTACACATTATTCACAAATAGTGGAGCGGTCAGCATTTTTACTCCAACTTGTGGCGTCAGGGTAAGTGGACCAAAGATTGACCTGACTATTGCGTTCAATATGAGGACACTTGATCAATTTTATTTTATTTTTTATTGGTCCTCGCCAAGGATTTAAACATTTTGGATAAAGAAAGCAAATATGTGAAGTGTGTGCGTGCAAATTCTTAAGTACTTGTTTAAAAGCCACGGCGCGTAACCTTATAGCCAAAAATATACAAGAATAAAAGCATGTTATTTTTCTTTTGGTTGCATTTATTTCACTGAAAAACATGAGTGCTTACTGTGAGCGGGCTTGCATCTCCACAAACCTGGCTCTAATTTGACCTGGAGGAAGGCTTCCTCCTGCTTGTTTCCATGGAAACGTTGCTCCGTTGGCTATAATTTTCAACAGTATGGCATAAAACTAGACCTGTCATGATAATTACTATATCGACTAGCTGGATCAATATATTTTGGGGTTCAGTATTTATTGTGTGTACAGATTTTTGTTGTAATCATAGACTATATATATAAATGGACATAGCTAACCTGTTAGCCGTGCTCTAATTCACTTTACAATAAAAAATTGTCGCTCCTCTCTCTGTAACTGCTGCTGTCAGACTCGTCATTTTGGTCTTAAAATGTTCGTATTAACCCGCTCTACATGATCCTAGTATTTGTATTTCGTTATTGTGTCTGTAAATCAAGATATGAACATTCAGGCCCCTTCTTTCCCCGAGGTGGCTCCTGCTAGCGTTAGCAACAGATTTGATTGACAGTGTTGCCAAGTGCTCGCTCTCTGCTAAACCAGCGGTGCGGGCGAGAAGGGGCAGCCTCGCTCCAGATTGGCTCTTTGGTTGCTATGATACTTGTGGTCAGAACTTGACTCTAAATTCGCCGCTATAACCACTCTGGCCTCGATGAGCTTCATTTGACTTGAGCCGAACGCTGTGGGTGACGTCGCACTCACTCAGTCCACTTCTTTAAACAGTCTATGGTTGTAATACAGAAATATTGAGCTGCAGAGGGTTAAAAAGTCATTTCTATGGCCAACTATTGCTTCATCTGCTATTAGCTTGTTGCTGCTCGTGGTTTTTAATGGTACTGTGTGTTTAATGTTAACCTGTATGTGTGTATTTAGGGTTTATTGTTACTGTGTCAGAGGTATAAAGTAGTTTCAATATTATCGTTTATCGTAGTGTATCTTTATAGCGATATAGCGATATTGTGACAGGCATAAAACATGAGATGGAGAATGTTCCGAAGTATGGTTTTAACTTCGCATTTCCCTTGAAGTACACAGCAGCATAAACAGCAACAGTACATATTGTTTTAAAAGTACAAGTCATGACTATTAAACCAAGAGTAACACTTAAAGAAATGTTTTTGAAAGGTAAATTGATATAATTTGTCAAAAATGAATTACCAGTATTATGTTTTTGGATAGTGCAGTTTGATTATCTGGCGACACTTTTATAAGATTCAAACTCAAAAAGCAAAATCATAATAAAAAGTTAAAAAAAAAATGTTTAAAATGAGCAAACACCACACTTTGCATTCTTGTACAGCTACAAAGTACAAGTAACTTAAGTGAAGCCATAGAGCTGATACTTCACATACACATTCACCATCACAACACTTCAAACAGCCAAAGCCTCCAGCGTGTGACCGGCCGATCAGCTGACCGCCCTGAGAGGAGCAGTCAGCTGACCGGGGTGATGGGTCATGTGACTGGGAAGAGGGAGGGAGGGGGACGTGGAAGAGCCAAGGACATAGGAAGCGAGGAAACGAGGAAGGGAGCTTACCTTTGACCGGTCCGATGTATATGACCTCAGAGGCTACAGAGGAGACAGTGAAGAGTGAGGAAATGGAAAGACAGGACAAAGAAGAAAAACTGAAGGTAGAATTTGTTATTAAAAGATTATAGATAATATTAAAGGAGACATATTATCGCTGCTAACTTGCGACACGACGCTAACAGTTTGCTTGGAAGTCCGATCGAGAACTGATTTTTGTGTCCTTACGTATAGTTAAAACCTAGCATGTTCGTATGGAACTTTGCTCACGAGGGTGTAGGGATCAGGAACTGCGCTGTTAGCATGCTAGCTGTTCAGAATCAGACAATAAAGGCTAAACTAATCCATTCGCCGTGATGACAAAACTTCAATCTGGCTTCTGAAAGTTGCGAAAAGTGCTTAGAAACTCATCGTGGTGAATAATTAGGATATTCCGAATGCATAAGGACCACCGCAAACTGTTTAAAATGAATTAGTTCGGTTTTTCGCATTGTAAACATCTGGTTAAACAAACTAATCCAGGTATGCTTTTGTGTTGGTTTAGCATGATATGTCTCCTTTAAGTCGTAGAAAAGATGAAGTGGGAAAGACAAGTATGACATTGGCGTTTTCCGAGGGCGATGCCAGTGGTTAGCCCAACATGAGTCACCCCAGACTGGATTGGGGATTACCCTGCAGGCCTGGTTCCTCTGGTTCTTTTACCCTCTTGCTCTGCTCCTCCTCATGGACACTCCAGTGAGCCTGACCCAGCCCAAGTCCAATTGTTAGGTTAGCCACGGCTTGCTACTCCTCAAGATAAGGAAATTATTCAAATCGGAAGCGAGGTGGAACTATCGGATTGATTTGTAATTTGTGTGTGTAAAAGGGATGACTTCTAGGGCTGTGGTGGACTAAAGAAGTTCTTGGGCTAAAAACGGGGTGTGGCAAAGGCTCCTAAGACTATTGTGTATCTCTATGAATCTGACCCAAACTGGACAGGAGGTCACGCAAAAAACTAAAAACTATTTAAATACATTGTTGTCTGGTACGGTTTTGTGCATGAAGACATAAAAAATGCAGTTTAAACTCATGTTTCACTTGCATTTTCAACTCACTCGCTCACTTCTCCTTTCTGCTGCTGTTCCATATAAATCTGTATATACTGATTAAACAACTAAAGCTGTACAGCCCTAATGACGTCAAGGTGAGTTTTTTTTTTTGTTCTCTTCACAAAACTCAATCTCAAGTCGTCTCAATAAGGAAAAAGGAAGCAAATTTATGTCAATTTACACTTGATATGCCATTATTTCTGTCTATTTCTGTCTATTTTTCTGTTTTTGACAATTAAGACAAAAAAATAAAAAAATAAAATCACACATATCGCAAATATTCTGAAATTGTAATAAGATTTGAGATTGATCTTTTTTTTTTCAACTTTTTGGGTGTTTGCTCGTAAAGTTCCACATAATGCCATAAACATTTGCGATCTCCATGGCAACACGCAGCCGACTCCACCAAACCCGGTACTCTTAATTTTTCTTTTCTAACTTAACAATTATTTTGAAGATTACACAAAGAATGTTTTGATTGTAACTGCATTTGAAACCATAACCTTGTGATTCCTATCAGCAGACTTGAAATACCCAGGCCAACCCATCCCCACAGGGACGCTGCGCCTTTTACCCTACCAGATCCGCGGCGTTAGCATTAGCATGTGATCAGATAGAGGCAGGAAGTGAGGGCGCGTCCCCGTACATAAAGGCACAGTGGGGATAGTAACGCATTCCTCCAAGCATTCCACATTCCCCAGCTGTGTGACAACAGCGCTCCACTGGGACTGTGTGGAGTTAGCAAATAGTACACCCAGGGACAAGCGCAGAGGGCGGGGGTGAATAGTTTGGGTTGTGATGGTAGTAAACTAAGCCAGGGTGAACAATTATAAGTCATTTTTTTCGAAGTTGTAGTAATGTTTAGATTACCAATACTGTGTTAGATTGGAAAAGCAAATTAGGACATGTTAAGTTATCTATTCACTTTTACCAACGTAATGCTAATACCATAGACTGTATATATAAATGGATAAAGCTAAAGCGCTAGCCATCGTGTTCCAAATTGGAAGTGAGCTTGGGTGCGCTTCTAGCTCCATCGACTCTGACTCCAATTCACTTTACATTGGAAAACTGTCACTACTCGCTCTGTATTTGCTGCAGTGCTAACGATAAAAAGTTCACATTAACCAACTCTACATGATCCGGGTTTTTATTTCGCTATTGCATCCCTAAATCAAGATATGAACATTAATAACAGACAAATCAGGCACCACCTTCTCCGAAATCAGGCACCATCTTGCTAGCGTTGGCAACAGGTTTGACCGCTAACTGCGAAACCAGCGGTGCAGGCGGGAAGGGGCGTTACCTTCAATGGTCTCGCTCCGGATTGGCTCTTTAGTTGCCATGATACTTGAGGTCGGAATTTCTAATATGGGGCTCGCTCCAAATTTACGCCTACAACTGCTAGCCTTGATAAGCTTCTTTTGCTACGCCTACAACTGCTAGCCTCAATGAGCTTCTTTTGACTGGCGCCGAACGCTACGTATGACATCACACTCACTTAGTCCACTACTTTGCACAGTCTACGGCTAATACTAAGACTCCTTGGGCTTCTACAGTTAATAGTGCGGCCGTGCGCATATATATACACGTGACCAGTGACGATATATTACTCCAGGGTTTAATGCTAGGTATGAAGCCTTTGTTATATTGGCCTTGCATGTGTTTCAAATCAAATTAACTCATAATAATAATGGCTTACACTTGTACTGCACTTCACAGGCCTGACAAAGTGCAACACTATAGTCATTATTCACTCCATACACTACTTGGTGATTGTAAGCTACAGGGCTGCAAGATTAACCTCAATCGATATGAAATTTCAATGGATACAATTAGCAATTAGCCAACCCTGTAGTTTAGATCTGTACAAACATGTTCTGAAATATGATTCTTTTTGTTTGTTAGTTCATATTTCAGTCTTTTTGTCAACTCTTCCAGATGAATGTTTAACAGAATCTTATTATTAAAACAAATCGCAAATCTAATCACAATGCTCGTCAGAAAAATAGCAATTGGATATTTTCCCCAAATAGTGCAACCTTAGTAAGCTACTTCTGCTTGTAATCTCAAGAGGCGACCAGTCTGTCTCTTTGACCGCCACCGATCTCTCACAGATTACACTCATACTACACAAGGTGGGTGAAGTGTCTTGCCAAAGGACACAATGACGCAACTTGGTCATAACAGGAATCGACCTTTTGACTACTTAGGTTGTCTATCGCATTGACCAAAACTTTGCTACTGGTCTATTTCAGTAATTCAGTCATTGTATCAAAAAACCTACAGCTCTGGCTCTGAAATAAGCCTCATCAGCTAAAGCGCGCTAACAAACCCCGCTGAACTAGCATCAATTCATCTTTCCCTCCAGTGTTCGCAGTTTAAGCTAACGCCAGATCCTTCACGGCACTGCAACGCTATTTGTCCTCCTCCCTTTCTCACGTGGCTGTAGATCACTGTGACACTGACAGGAGCGTAGGGAGGAGCGCTAAGCTAAGTGTAGCGCTGCAGCCTGGTTTGGTTTGCTATAGTGGCAGCGTGACCAACTATGCGCGGAATCTAAACCATGCTCCGCGCTGGCAGCTAAAGGAGCCTCGGAGATGTTCAAAACTCACACTTTCATATTTGGTCATTGGGAGAGGGCTGTTATCGTAGCGGCGAGCTAACCACAATGAGGAGCTAAAGTGAGAAAGAACCCAGGAACCTGCCATTAACCTGCTGCTTGAGGGAAGAAAGATGTCATTTTGGATAAAAGGAGATACAACGAAACTGTATTTTCAAATAAAATCTGGGAAGTTCACAAAATCCATGTTCATTTGAGTTTTGCACTAAACCTCAATCATTTTGGAAAGGTATCAGAGAAAAAAAGACAAAAAAAACAAAACGTAATTTGTATCTTTTCTGATAGAGATCCACCACCTGTTTCCATGGAGATGTTGTTGCTTTGCCTAGAATGTTCCGCACTATCATGGCATTGAACGGATATTTCTCCATGACGCCACCAGATCAAGTTATAAGTCAGATCTGGGAAAGGCGAGCCCATTCACTGTAAGAAGCATGTTTTTCAGCGATTTTTTTAGCAACAAAAACACTTAAATAAGAAAACAAAAAACTGCAAGAGAGGTCAATTAAATGTTACAAAGTGGAACATTCCAGGGAAAGCAAAAACATCTCCATGGAGACAATCAGAAAAGTTACGCAGTGCACCTTTAAAGTAAAAATCCCTCAGTCGTCCAGATTGTTTCCATAATGACGATGAAGCGGAGACTTGGATGAGCGGCAAAACAAATTCACTCTTTCTTTTGCCAAGCATTAGCATTTGAGCTAAGACGGAAATATTAAACGCTAAACTAATCCAAGAATCCCACGCACTCCCGAGTTACCTACGCCAATCATGTCCATTGTGGTTTTTATACGAGATCGATTACACATTCATCAGTAAATTGCATTCTCAAATTTGGGTCAACACAGACTTGGAGCTGGACTTGGGGCCTTGTGCATTGTTCAGATGAGACAATGTGCAGACTCATGTTACACAGCGAGCTTACATCAGCACACAATTATGAATGATGTCATGAGCTCTGCACTGCTTTGCTTTTGTTGTCCCTCGTTCTGCTATAGTTCAATAAGAACCACAACATCTGATATACACTGCACCTCAACAGTTTGGATGCAATTTCATGTTTTTGTGTTTCTTTTCCTGGCTATTTACACTGTAGATTCTCACTGAAGACGACAAAACTACGAATGACACATATCGAATATACCAGACAAAAACAGTGTTGATGACTTTAACCCTGGAGAACCCAAGAACCATTTTCTTCTTTGGAAAATTATGAATTAAATTGCATTAAATTACTGCTATAACTTCACTGAACACTGAAATATCTGCTTAAATTTTAACCCTGTATTCCCTAATTTAAGATCAGGGCCAAATTTGACCCACTTTGCTCGCTAATTTATCCCAAAAGAATATAAAACGTACTTCTAGACATTCTGCAAACTATTACTAAAAAGATTAACAAAAAACCCGCAATTTTACCAACAGCTGGTTTGCTGAGAAGATGATTTTGTTTGGGTAGTTTTCCAGCTCACCCGGTCGGCCATCTTGTCACTACCACTCTGGCTCATTTTTGTTCAATATTCATCCACTAGGTGTCTCTATGCAGGGGCCAGAAGTGGCACTCTGGGCTTTTGAAGTTAAATCTGACTTTTTTTTTTTTTTTTCGGTAGCAGCCATTAACTGCGGCCAAATTTTGAGTTCTCCAGGGCTAAATATGTTTTATATTCAAGATTCTTCAAAACAGCCTTTGCTTTGATCACTGCTGTGCACACTCTTGACCCAGATATGGCACAGCTGTGAAGTGACAACCATTTCAGGAGAATTCATCAAGAAGCTCATCCAGAGAAAAAAGGTCAAGGGTTTATCAACAAAGCAAAAGGTTTGTCTAAATCTAAAATGTTAAATATTTCCTTTACTTCATATATTTTGATGTTGTCAGAATGTATCTAGAAGAAAGTAGTAACCAAATAAAAAAAAAAATACACCGAAAGAGAAGGTGTGTCCACATTTTTTACTTGTAGCGTAAATTCCTGGCAAAAGTTTACTTGACGAAACTCAAATCTAATTCAACTGTTTTATCAGGTTTGCCTTTTATGAGCCCGGGGTGTCCGATAGCTCTAATATCAGACAGGAGTGGATCTGAAGTGCCAGTCTTAATGTGAGGAGTGAAGGCGATAAAAGGGTCTCACGTGGTTCTTATGATGAGAATGCATCTGAGCACCGCCTGGATTTCTGTGAAGGTGTGAATGTGAACTTCTTGGCCTGGAACATGATACTATTTTGTTGAGCTGGAACAATGTGGTTCGTATCAGAATATCAGAAACCTCAGAATATTTGATAACCTAGATTATGACAGGTTAGATTAGCCATTTTTCAAAAAAAATGTGTCAAATTTTTCAAAGTTTGAATTTGTTTTGTGAAGTTTATCATTTTACTTCCAGAGATCCAACCACTAAACCCCCCACCTCCAAAATTAAAAATATAAATGAAAAATAGCCTAGTGACGCCCAGTCTTGGTAAAGTCTTACAACTGAAGAACGTAGTAAGATGAAAACCAAACTGTTTTGAGAAAAAGAACAAACAAATTCCAGTTGAGCCGATGATGTCGTTCAGAAGTACCTCTCCAGACTGGCGACATATTTGGACTTTTTGTGTCGCCTTGTGGACTCTGTGATTCTCACCTGATCCCGGGGTGAGCAGTGGCCCCTCTAGCTCCAGGTCGTCCTCCTCCGCCTCCTCTGGCTTTTTCTTTCTTTTTCTTGGGGTCCCTTGGCTTACGCAACAGAGAGAGCTCCTCTGGGTGTCGGATATCTGTGCAGAGAGAGAGGGTGCCACACGTCAGAAAAGCAGTACAGTAGTCGGTTTTGAGTTCAGAAGGTAGTTCTCTGTGTATGGAGCTGCAACATGAGACCCTGCACCCAGCTCTTAAGGTCAAAAGAAGTCCAATATGTGTCTGCACTGTCTGATAAAGTCTATAAAGTGTTTTATTGTCCGGTGATGAGGAAGTGCACTGTTAGCTTGCTAGTTGCTGTCGGCTTTAGTGACTTTACGGCAAAACTCAGGATGCTCGGAATACATAAGGAAAGTGAGGAATAACTTTGGTCCACTGCAAACCGTTTCAAATGAACTAGTTCTGTTTCCACGTTTTTCAAGTAAAAATCAGGAATTTGAAACAATAATTTGAATTTGGAATTTGAATAATTTCCTCCACAAACAACAAAATATCCCGTCTTTTTCCTGCATAAAAAACTGCCAACCCTGTAGTTTATATTTGTACAAACATGTTCTGAAATGTGATTCTTGTTAACGCATGTTTCAGCATTTCTGTCATTCTGTCAATCTGTCTATCGATGCAATTAAAATGTGAAATTTGAACAAAATTACAAATATAATTGCAACTGTTAGAGAGAACACAATTAGATCTTTTTCCCAAATTGCTCAGCTCTACTTTGGGGTCTATATACAGTAGGTTGCCCCAGAGAGATTGAACAGTGGGTTAAACGCCGAGGACAAAAAACCTCGACTCCAAACCTTTAGCAGATTATATTTTATTCACAAAAATCTCCAAAAATACAAGAATATTTTGCCTTGTTGCAGTTGGAAGCACAATTAACCAGACATCAACAAACCCTTGTGTATAATCTTTGAAAACATTGCAGAGATCTGAGGAAAGATGGTGCCAGACAAAGCCCCGATCTGGGTAAGACGCAAAGACAGATGTGTGGAAAAAGTCAAAATGAAATTCTCTGAGGGCCTCAAATCTTCGGTGTGTAATCCAGAGCCGAGACAGGCAGACAGCAGACCTGCTCCAGACCTCCAAAGCCCACATACTCAGACATAAAACTACTGTCTTAAGAGGGGAATTTATATCTCGGATTTGTGCAAAACATAAATCAAGAACTTGGGAACATATTGTGAAATGAAGATTCTGGTCAAATAATGTGTTTGTGCTTTTGATTCAAACAGTAGCTTAAGCTGCGTTCACAATGTGCAACGCATCAAAATTGGGACTAAACCAGGGATCAAAATCTGGGCGTAAGGTAAAGTAAGGTAAGATACACTTTACTGTCCCTGTAGTGACGTTTGCCCTCTGCATTTGACCCGTCCTTCACTGCTGCTGGAGCAACCCGTCAGGAGCACTGGGACCTATCTTCAGATGTTGAGCTTGTCTTGGTCAGGACAAACTCAGCTGGAGGATTTGACCTACTGTGCATGTTTTGGGTTGATGGAGGAAACCGGAGTTGCACCCACAACCCTGGTTTATTAGCGATGAAACTGACCTCGGAGCGCCATTTTACCCTTTCTTGGTGATTCAAACCCATATTTTACTTCACATCAGTGGTGATCTTTGTTTCAATCCAATACTATGGCATTTATCGCAAAAGAATTTGATTTGATTGTGATTACCATATTTTCCGAATTATAAGTCGCACTTTTTTTCATAGTTTTGCCAGGAGTGCGACTTGTATTCAGATGCGATTTATATGATTTTATATTCTTCATTATTATGCATTTTTTGGCTGGAGCGACTTATACTCCAGTGCAACTTATACTTTGGCAGTCCTAATTGTAGCACAAAAAAAAAAAAAAAAAATAAGCAGGACATCATTAGCATCGTTAGCCTTTACAAATCAAAGTATACATTCACTAGTACTTGATCAAACATTGTTGAATTTATGATTGTTGGGACCTCATCAGGTGGTGCTCCTCTGTTCGTCAATCCCAATTCGATCATTTAAACTCTTAAAGATCTTCCACTATGCATAATCCCAACATTTTGAGTTGAGCTAAATTAACTTTTTAGCTTTATGTCAAGTTAAACAAACCCGTAAGAACCCAAAAGTACATAATACGGTTTCAAGCATGACTTCAAAACAGCCGGTACAATCTCGTCTATTCATGTTCCGTATTATGAGTCAGTATCTAATCTAAATACATCGATTTACAAAGGCTTCATATGGACCGCAAAATAGCTGAGAGTAAATAACACGGAAAGCATGTCTTTAATGGAGGGAATGGGACGCAGTGATGACAAAACCAGAGCCCCATGCACCACCCCCTCCCTCCTCCGCCCCCTTCTCCGTGGCCAGAGGAGCATCCGTCAGCAGCTCCGGTGCTTAGGGCCGTGCAGGGGAGGATTCCTGTGCAGGATGCAGGGCTATGTAGGGGGTGAGAGGGCCAGCGTGACAGGAGCAGGATGGATGAAGCGAGCTCACATCTGGATAAGCGGCTGGATTCACTCTTCTGATGTAAAATAAATTAAATATTGCAGAGATATTCGAGGCTTAGTTTTATTATTGCTAAGCCCACATAAGAGTGAGATAGGACTTTTGTAATCGATTTGAGAGATGAGGGATTGGGTGGGTGCCATGCTCTTTGGCAATGCAGTTTTTTTTCTTTGTTCCAGGAAAGAGCAAACATTTGGTCCATCAATCCATTTTGTACCATTTATGGGTGGCAGAGGAAGAAGTTCAGGGTTCCCAGAATTCCCTTTCCACACACACTTCCTCCAGACAAGACATTCCCAGGCCAGCCGAGAGACATTAGGAGGATTCAGAGCCACCAAAAGCAGAGTTACTTCCTTGGTTTTTATCATTAATGTAGCTCTCAAAGGTCAAGGGAAAGGAGAAGGAAGGAGGAATTTTGGCCTAAATTTGGATATATAGAACCCTCCAGCGTGTCCTGAGTCTGCCCTGGAGCCTCCTCCCAGTGGGACATGCCTGGAACACCTCTCCAGGGAGGTAGTTTGCTCCTCTCCATGTGGAAGAGCAGCGGCTCTACACCGAGCTTCTCCAGTGTGACTGTGCTCCTCCTCAAAGAGAAGCGCCCAGCCACTCATATCGACCGCCTGTTGGGGATAAGGACCAGCATCTTATGACCATGAGTAAGAACGTGGATTAAGTGGTAAATTGAGAGCTATGCCTTTCGACTCACGTCTTTCCTCATCAAAACTGTATGAAACAATTTGATTTTATATCTTGGTAAATGGCCACATTTTTGTAAAGTACTTATCCACCTTCGAGGCACTCAAAGCACTTTCCATCGAGGAACCCTCACCCACTCGCACACCAGTATATGCAGACACTAGGGGCAAAGTGGTCTTGCGCAAGGACACGATGGCGGCATTCATCTATGGGAGGTGGGATCGCACCACCAACCTGTGGATCAGTGGATCTGACTGTACAACCAGTCGAGAGCAGAATTTGAACCACCAACTTTCGGATCAGTGGACAAACATTACCAACTAAGCTACTGTCGCTCCATCTTCATCATTTATTTTTTTAATTGTTACATGTAATAAATGTAGCCATGCTTGTCCATTGCAACGCAGTAACCATCATGTTCTATGGACCCAACAGTCGCACAATGAAATGACAAAGATCACTGGTTCAAATTTCAGTATTCACCAAGTCGACCAGTGTCTTTTTATCTTTAGAACATCTGTAGAACTGTCTTACACTACGAAGCCCTGGCCCGACTCCAGCTCCAGTCTGCAGGGGTAGCTGAGGGAGAGCGCGCCTTGGCCCGTGGTGAGAACGCTTGTTTGGTTTGTGTAACTAAAGCAAAGGCATTCCAGCAGTTTTAAGGACTACCAGATGGGCCCCTCTCCTCTCTCCCCCTCGCCCTCCTCCTGCGTTACTCTATCCGCGTGCCCTTATACAGCCATGCGAGCGAGAGAGCGAGCGGCCTGCCTGCCTGCGTGCCGCCGGGCCAGAGCACGCAGGACGGGGGAGTAGGCTGCTGTCACAGGCCTGCGTCACTGACAACGAGAAGGATGGGTTTGTCATGTAGAATATATGACTGTGTAAAACCGATACAGCTCCACCTACTGCTACTAAAACTATTACTACTAACTGTACTACCAGGGCAACTACTGCAGTTACTCATTTCTAAGGCTGTACCACATGCCGCAAGTGAGTCGCAGTGGATCAGCGCAGTTGTGTCCTTGGGCAAGACACTTCACCCATCTTGTCTAGTATAAATGTGGTGGGTGGGTGAGTGTTGGTAGATGTGCACTTCTGTCAGTTAACCCCAGAGCAGCTGTATTTACAATAGTGAATGAATAATGCACAAAACTGTAAAGTATAAAGACCCAATGGATTATTATTAACACATTTAAATTTCAATGTGCTTTTCCAGGTATGTTAGAATTTTTCTGCATTTATTTTATTTTGTCAGCAACCTTCAATTTCACAAAGAGCCCAGGTATTTGTTTGTCTTATTACCATAGAGCGTATATATAAATGGACATAGCTAACTCGCTAGCCGCTACGTTCCAAATAGGAAGTGATCATGGGCGCACTTACGGCTCCATGTTTGCCCAATATCGCTCCCGCTAGCGTTAGCAACAGGTTTGGTTGACAGCGTTACCAAGCGCCCACTTCACGCTAAGACAACGGTCCAGGCGGGAAAAGGCATTACATTCAACAGTCTCGCTCTCGATTGGCTCTTTGGTTGCTATGATACTCACAGTTGGATTTCCTAGCTTCGATGAGCTTCTTTTGACTGGAGCTGAAAACTATGGGTGACGTCACACTCACTTAGTCCACTTCTTACATATATACAGGCTACGATTATTACACTCAAGCCTCAAATACTCAAACATGCAGGAATCACTTAAAATACTTTGACTTTGAGAAGGTTTATAGCGAGGAAACACTGTAATTACAAGGTTAATAACGTAATAAAGCCAGTGTTACAAAGTACGACCCCTTTAAATATATTCAGACATTAGAACTAATCATGAACCAATTGACACTTTGCAGCTAATGCCGTCAACATCCCCTGTGGGTGTGACGCTAACTAGAGGCACAGCTCTGTTAAGATCTGTTACTCAAGTTAGACTTAAATCTGAGCTTTATTTTATCACAATCTGACCAAAAGGAACTGATTTATTTGGAACTACAACACGTGAGGTGGTTTGTGCTGTTGAACAAGTCCCTCTCAAACAGCACTACAGTTACAAGCTCGTTAAACAGTTTTTCAGTTAGTCACTCTCACCTTTTTGTCGAAAATCAAACACCTAAACTGGACCATGAGCGCTCGTATTCATCGCAGGCTCCTGAAAATGTGTTCTGTTGTTAATTATTAGTTTATTCTGGTGTTTATTTGTTGGCGCTCAGGTCTTTCGATGATCCTGTGTATTTAAAACCGCTTCACTGGGATGATTCTGCTTTACTGTTACTGTGACAGAGAAATTAAGTAGTAAAAAATGCAATATATCATGCTTCAAAATTGGTTAGTGTGACAGGCATACATCTAAAAAATGATCATGCTACGTTTGCTAATATGTGCATCTGTCACCACGGTAACTGCTAAGCATTCCTCCATAGACATGCATGCAGTTCGCCCTAGTATCCATAGTGGAATATCTGCACAGTGGCTTTGGCCCATCCCCATCATCAAATGTAGTGTTATGCAACCACAGTGAACTTCTAGCACTCTTTTTCACATGTGCTCTAAATTCCAGAAGATTTTGGACATAAAAATACATCAATTCTTGTCAAGAGCTCGACTGAACTATTTTCATTGGCAGCTCTGACTTGGCGTTTAAGCAGGTCTGTGGTTAGAAGGTCAGATGTGCTGGTTCACAGTAGGAGAAAGGACAATCCGACAATGAGTTTGCGGAGTGAATATACGAAAATAAATTAAAAACATAAAATAAAAGATTGCCTCTGCGGCGAAGGTCACATCTACCAAATGTATAAATCACTGCGAAAAGTACAGCGATAACAGTCATATTTTCGCAATAAAACGCAGCGGCCGTATGGTGAGTCTCCAGGGGCCTCGTGTTTTGACACTGTCCCTCCTGCACATATTTGAACTCTCAAGGATCCCAACAAAAGCACTTGTTCATGCTACTATGAGTCTGAAGTGATGGGTCAAGATGTTTGTGTACTGCTACTACGTCAGACTACTACTGCTCCCAACAGTTTGTGTGTACTTCTACTGTTACTGCATATACGTTAGGTGAAATACTATGGCTACTTCTGCTTCTAGTGCTACTACTAACTCTAAGATGTGCACAGTTACTCCATGGAAAAGTCAGAAGTTTCAGGCAAATGATTCCTTCCTGATTTGAAGGATTTTGTGAGGACCTTTCCCCATTCAAAAGAAATAATACAGGGTGGCCCAAAAGTCACTGACAGTTGAAAAAAATTCATAACTCTTTTGTTTCTAAATATTTAATTTTTATTTTTTCAGAGCATTTAGAGCTACCCTTCCAACATTAATATGAGCAAATACAGCACCGAGGAACGAACCCTCATTGTACAGTGGTACTTTGAGTCACATGGGTCAAATTCAGAAACCCAGTGGTGTTACCGTCGACATTTTCATACCAGAGATGCCCCAAGTGTAAATGCCATTAAAGGAAGAATATGTGGTTTTCACAGACAGGGGGCAGTATGTGATCTCCACAGACCTGACTAGTCCCCTTTTTCCTCTTGTGGGGCTATCTTAAAGAAAAGGTGTTTGTGAATAAACCTCAGACAATAAACGACTTAAAACATAATATCGAGGATCAAATAAGAGCCATAAGCCCGGAAATACTTTCAAATGTTATGTAAAGTGTGTTGGATCGGGCTATTCAGAGCCAAACCCAAAATGGTGGACACTTAAAAAACATTATTTTTAAAAAATTAGGTCATTTTTACTTCCCCTAGTTTAAGTAGTGATAAGTTGAAATGAACAATTATAACCGTATATATTGCCAAAAATCTCAGAAGGTTCAGTTTAACTAGTGCTATAATTTGGTGAGTATAACTTAAGAACTATAGGAGCTACTGAAGATTTAAAAGTGTCAGTGACTTTTGGGCCACCTTTTGAACTGCATTAACATAACCACATTTGAACTGCTGTTATGTTATTACCATTGCCAGGCCAAATCTTTCGAATTGGGAATCCTTATGCCTGTAGAAACAGAACGTTAAAACCATACTTTGGAACATTCTCCATGTAGATAAATCATAAACTACATAAATGGACATAACTAACCCTAGACGCTAAATTGGACGGGGTGCACGATTCCAAATAACATGGAAGTGGGTGTGGGCACGATGGTGGACTCTCGCTTTCTAACGGGTGCTCTC
The DNA here is from genome assembly GCA_019594935.1 of Periophthalmus modestus. NCBI lineage: Eukaryota > Metazoa > Chordata > Actinopteri > Gobiiformes > Gobiidae > Periophthalmus > Periophthalmus modestus. Next base: position 19,259,049 of record JAIEZT010000068.1, on the reverse strand, counting down.
GGGGTCATCATTTTGGTCTCAACCCACTTCTACATGATCCTGTTTTTTTAATTTCACTATTTTAGTCCATAAAACAAGATATGAACCATAATAACAGACCATCAGCTGCCTGTTTTCCACAATGTCGCTCCCGCCCACCCTCCACCGAACCAGCGGTGCGGGCGAGAATGAAGCGATACCTTCAACACCCTCGCTCCTGAATGGATCTTTCGTTGCTACGATACATCCAACATCAAATCAGCCGCTATAAACCTCGCCTCGACTGGATTCAATCGTCTGGACTCAAACGCTACAGGTGACGTCACTCTCCCTCATTCCACTTGAAAATATAGTCGATGAGACAGATACATTTTATGCCATGCTGAGGAGTGTTACGAGACAAAAGAACAAAAAAGAGGAGTAAATAAGAGTCAGGTTTGTGGAGATGAAAGCCGCTCACAGTAAGAACGCATGTCTCTGTTTTTCATTGTAATAAGTAAAAAAATAAAAACATGTCTTTCATTTACTCCTTTATTTTTTAAGTTACATAGTTGGTCTATAAGAAACGCCAGCTTGCCCGCTCTAGCTGAGTTTTCTGGTGTACTGCACTGCCGTCTGTTCCCACACAGTTTAAGAATATTTAGGGAAAAACACGCCTAAAGTGACTCTGCCTGACTTTTATTAGCCCTGAGTTCAGTCATGGGTTAGTCAGGACAAACAGGGCTTCATCAGGAGGAAACTTGCACCAAACAGCACACACACAAACTGTTAAATGCATTATTATCACTGTGTTCAATTAAAGGTACATTATGGAGCTTTTCTGGTTGAGTACTTGTCTCTAGAGATGGGCAATACATCAGGTCCAGTGTTGGTGCCAGTACAGATTTATTTTGGTGGTGCCCCCGTCTCCGAGTGCTGTTTTTGAAGAGATTAATGGGGAAAAAAACGGTCAAAAAGGAAACTGAAGAGTTAAATGGCTGTATGTTTAAACAACCATGTAACAAATAATAGTATATCCCAGTAAAATACATTTTGTTAGTATTTTTACAAAAGTGAGAAGTAAGTTTGTGATCGTTACTTCAGCAGCAGACCAAATAACGGATATCGGTATTGGCTCAAAAAAATCTATATTCCTACTTCTCTCCAAAGCTTTTACTGATGAGAATAAATCAGCATTACAATAGTTAATTCCAAAAAACAAAAAAACATTATATGCCATTTATTTATGTTATAATTTGGTGTTTTTGCTTTAAAGACGATTATCCAATCAGAAACCAGAATGAGCCTCCCATGAGTCGCACATTTATGTTGCCAGTTTGCTGAAATCCAGTTAGTTTAAACCTAAAATGCCTCTTTCTGATCTGAATTGTCATCAGAACCTGCAGCCAATCATGAATCAGTGCTAGTGCAGCCTCTTGAGTGAATTCTGGAGGTTCTGAGCTTTAACATGAGGCTTGTCCGTACACTGAGAATGAGAAAAACTTGTATGTGTCTCTATCTGCAGGTTAAGGTTCAGTTGTGATAGTTGTATAGTACTTTTTTTTTTGCCTGTAGGAGCAGAGGCTACAAACAGTTCCTTTAATAATATCATTTACATTTTTTTTTATCGATTAGAGCAATAATCTTAATTGACTTGAGTAGTTGGACTGCCCTAGTGCGAGTGCAGTACCCACCACGGTCCACTAGGGGACCAGGAGGCTGTGTCGCGGCTGTGTCAGGCCCAGCAGATGGACCCTGTCTGGGCTGGAATGTGAGCCTTCCACAGCTGCCTGGAGCCTGGGAGAGGGACAGAGGGAGGGAGCGTCCTACTGGACTTTAACTGGACTGTTGAAGATTTTATATGCACCGCTGTGTAACATGGCGAGTTACAAGTCATGTGCTGTGAATCAAATGCAGCTACTTACGACTGTGTGGGCAATATGTCAAAAACTGTACATTTTCTTAGTGTCCTGTGTGACGATTTCAGTTAATTTATAATTTCATTTCTCTTTATTCATACAGGGAGCCCCCAACGAGAGCGCTCAGACTCTCCTTTTCATGGGCGCCCTCTTTAAATTACAGAAAAATGCAAACAAAAAGATCCATATTAAATTACCTGCTTCGTCTGAGAGATCTCACTTGACTGTGGTTAAGTTAAATCCACCTGTCAATCACTCAAAGCACGGCAGAGGTGGTTCAACAAATGAGATATAAATGTGACTATGGTTCTATGATGCCTGGATGACCTTCACCCCGATGACAACCAGGAAGGGAATCGTTCGTCAGGTGTAGGTTTGTCAAAAGTATCAAAAATCAGATACTAGTCAATACTATAAACTAGATACTCATTTGAGCAGGTACTGATACAAAAAAAGTTGCATTCACAGGACAGAAATGAACCTTTCCTGAATCACTTTAGCATGATCTCGACACATAGACTAGTATACACCATGGACCACTATGAAACTACCTGGACGACTCAGGGATTACACAGATATAAGGCCACATGGGAATATAAAAGAAAGCACTATTATATAATGTTGAAAATCACATTCTATTGTCTAAAGAAAGTGTTTTTTGTCATCATTGTGGTATCATAATCGATATAGAGGATCAAGTGTATTCCCTAGTATTGGCATTGAGTTTGAAACAACACTAGTCAGGAGCGATGAAACAGAACCAGATTAGATTTCTGAATTAGTCTTTTTTGCAGAACTCCCCTGTTAGAAATGAAGGCCAAGTGTGTGGGAACTGTCACAGAGCAAAAAAACATTATTACATAAGCTTTTATTGTTGCTTGAGAGTTGCTGATTTATATCAAACTTCCAGATCTTACTTTCTGACTTGTTCTGCTTTGTTCATGCGAGAATGTAATGAAATCCTGAGCATGACTGGAGCCTATGGAGCCGGTCACATGGTTTGTAACATATAAGCGCACGTCTGCCAACTCAGCATTTGAAAAAGAGATTATAGTCTGCTATATAGGGCCGTCACGAAACTAACCTTTCAAACTTGATTTTGATAATGTAATAAACACTTTCGAAACAATAGAATGTGATTTTCAACATTAAATCGTAGTACTTTCTTGTATCTCTCAGTCGTCCAGGTAGGTTCATAGTGGTCCATGGCTGTATACTAGTCTATGTGTCTTATACTTGCTCTGATACAGCTCAAGATCATTTTAAAGCTACTCAGGAAAGGCTCACTTCTGTCCTGTGAATGCAATCTAAGTAGGTGTGTTGTGACCCCATTTGATAAAAAGGGTTTTACAGGTAGACTACTCCCAACCTGTAACTTCTAACTGCGAGGGAGTGGAAGGGAAAAGGCCAAGAGGTCACGGGGTCAGGAAAGGGGGGCGTGTCACCCAAGTATCATCGGGGTCAAACGTTTGCGGCATCTCTCATTGGACAGTGTGGAGCCAGTGTCACCGTTCAGTCAGTCAGTTCATTCATTAGTTTTCACCAAGTCATATTTTTTTCACAAAAAAGGTAAAGTTAAAAAGTGAAAGAAAAATTAAACATTTTCTTTGGTCTAGATCTGTATATCTCTATCTTCAAAGGAGCGGTTAGTGGCTTTGAGATGGGGGTGCACAGCGGATTGGGGTCCCGAGCTGCTCTTACATAAATATAAAGTTATAATAATGACTAAAACTATGATTAAAAGGCGCTGTACCTAATTTCTTGCCATGTATTTGAGCAAAAATCGTCTTGCCCCTGTACAGATACAAGTCTAAGCAGCTCTTGAGGTCAAAATAAGTCACCTAATTACACATTTTTTGTTTTGTCCAAAAATCAAAAAGTGAGCTGTTAGCATGCTAGTTGTTATTAGCATTACCGTGAAGGCAAAAACTTCGCTCTGTGCTCTGCAAGTTGTGAAAGGCGCTTATAAACTCATCATGGTGAATAATTAGGATGCTGGGAATGCACAAGGTAAGTGAGGAATAACTTTGGACCACTTGCAACTAGTTCTGTTTTTTCAAGTTTTTAAGACAAATCGGGTACAGCTGTTTTAAAAATCATACATTTTTCTCGACTAAAACACAATTTTTGTCAACTAAAAAGTATTGAAATAGTCTAGTGTCTAAATGACTAACATACAGTAAGAATACATGGACTGGAATCCATTAGCGTTAGTCCAAAACGGCATTATTACCACTTCCTAAATAGTTCAGGCGTAAAACTAAAAGCAGTACGTGTCTCCATTTGAAACCTGCCGCAGACAGATAAGGCGTGTTGACCAAACAGAAGTGGGGCTGAAGGACGTGCCTGCGGGAGAGTGGTCAGCAGGCACACGGGGCTCAGGGCTGTATAACAAACAGTGTATTTGGACTGGGAGAATGCACAGGTCACAGGGAGGACGCCGCTGTTTACTGTTCTACAACCTCGCCTAAAATAGAACAGTGGACGACTTCAGCTTCACTCTGGTCAAATGTGTCAAGAACTAAAAATGTATAAAAGTGTTCATTCTACAGACCGACCAACAGGTTGTTTTTTTCCAGTTCAGAATCCAGAGCCGTCACGGGCCAATAAGCTCGGGTGATATTTTTGAGCTTGATATGCACAACCATTTTTGATAATTAGTTCTTGTATATATCCTGTCCTGCGCTACAAACTGTGTACCAATTTAGTTTCCCACAAACATCTCTTGTATGGTTTTACGACGTGCTTGTCCCGCTTTGGCCCGAGGCGGAAACGGGCACTAAAAAAAAAAGTCCCAGGTCTGCAAAGGCAACGCCAAGAGCAAAGTATGGACTAATGGAAAATGCCTATTAGAGCAGCGCCCCCATCTGACGGACTGAGTACAATTCTGCTCAAAGAAAGCTCCTGGCTGACAACCTGACTAAATCAAACACACACACAAAATATGAGCCTGTGCTGGAGCAATGAAATGTACTGAAGTGCTGATCTGCAGGGCTGGACGGAGGTGGACCAAAAAACAAAAGTTACAACTATAACTACAAGTTCTATGAATCCTAGAGTTTTACAGATCTCCATTTCAACTGTGTGGGAACTGTCACATACAGGGGCGACAGCGGCTCGGTGGTTACAGCAGCAGTCCTCTAACGACAAAAGATCAGAGGGTTGACTCTCTGGTCACTGAAAGTTGTGAAAAGCACTTATAAATTCATCGTGGTGAATCATTAGGATGCTCAGAATACACGGTGAGTGAGGAATCACTTTGAATCACTGCAAACGGTTTAATAATTTCATGCACAGGGTTGTCAAAGTCTCTCAAAGTGCTACAAGACACTGCCAATCTGGCCCACAACTTGGTCCGAGTGGGAATCGATCTGTCGACCTTCGGGTTAGGAGACCACTCTGACTAATAAGCCACTGTAGTCCCTTATAAATGAACTAGTTCTGTTTTCACAAAATCAGGTGCAGCGCCCATAAAATCACATACATTTCTGTTGAAACTAAACTGAAGTATGACTAAAAGTAGATATTGTAACGCTATCTCTGTTGGAGCACGGGGGTCCTTTACAAACTGAAGAGACTGTAAAACATGGGATTATATTGAACCTGTCAAAGCACTTTATAGTAGCCCATTACTCAGTCACTCAGTCACACATGGTGATTGTTAAGCTACTTCTAAAGCCACAGCTGTCTTGGGGCAGAATGACAGATGTGACGGCTATTCTGCTGCAACACCCACAGTTAACACAACTTATTGCCCTGGATAATGAAGCTTACTGGCCCATAAAAAAGTTAAATTACTGTCCATCCCCTCGCAGAACACAGACCTGCCTCTCAAACTCGGCACTGGCTGTTACATCACCCCTCTCCGTCTATAACCGAACATTTGGTCCAGAACAAAGCCATAACTCTGCAGCACTACTCACTGAAGGTCTTGCAGATGTCGGACACGGCCTTGAAGACACGGTCGGAGAAGTTGACTTTGACCTTCATGTGCTTCATGTTGGGCAGCTGCAGGCGGAGGAGCTTGTGCTGGGGGGTGAAGAGCAGACGCGCGTCCGCCTGGATCCCGTACTTATCCAGGGTCCAGTGGGTCTTCAGCAGCCATGTTTTCTTCTTCTCCCACCACAAGGCATGATCCGACCAGTCCTTCTTTACATCTGCAACACATCAGGACAATAGGAGGGTTAGATATGATGATATACGGGGGGTTTTCAGGTGGTATCAAAGACAGCAAAGGTATTTTGGCTGCAGATTTGACGGGTTGGTATACTCATGGCAGCACTAAAGTTTTTGAGTGAAAGTGGTCCCATGTGGTTGTTATAACTTGCCAACGTGGTACTTTTTAAAGAAGACATATCGTGCATGTGTCTGCTATATAGTTATAATCTACGACACCTGTGGATCATTATGTTAGAATTTGGACATTATAAATCACAATATTCATCTAAAACGACTTAATGAAAGAAACTACGGTGTCCAATGGGGGCTGACGCTGCTTTAAATATCATGACAACAAAGAGCTGTGCAGCTGTCGGCCCCTTGGATTTGGAGAACAAAGAAAATTGGGATTGATCGGCAGTATGGCGTCTTGAAAATAAGCGATTAAAGATTGCTCAAACTTGCACAAATCACTTCAAAATGCAACCACGAGAGGGTAAATGAGAAGGAAACGACTATAACAAGACTCTAAAAAGTCAATTTCGCATAACAGATCTGCTTTAAACCTTTTGGAAACAAGATACACTTTCAAAAATATGAGAAACTTAAAAAAAAAACCCATTGATCACCATTAATTATTACTGTAGCAATAACTATTATTCCTGGGTCCACTGCTGTGTTGATGCAATCTTGGCATTTCAAGTGGAACTAAACACTAAATCAATGTGTTTTTCTAATAAACTCTGTCTGTATCTACAGTTCCTAGTCCTTTTTTGGCCAGTTTTCGTGCAAACTAGGTAAACTTCCAGGCCGATACCGATATTTGACCCGCGTGGAGGGGGCGGGGCAGTCGGCGTGCGTGGGCGGAGCTGATGAGTGCGTGAAAGACGTGCATGCCTGTGTGACATTGCAGCGTATCACGTTTCACTGTCTCCCTTTGTCGCTCGGGCCCTTTCACAGCGGCACCCGGGCCACGCTAAAGGCCTCCCTAAAAACCATCCCCAGACGCCTCACCACTCCCAGTCCCGAGCTCAGATGGGACAATAGGAATGGAGCAGGACACTCAAGGACTGTCACGTAAAGAGGCAGGTCCAGTGCTCCAGAATCCCCGTGAACTCGGCGTGGCGATGGGACTGGAACGCAATAATGTCAATACAAAGAGTTAAAAGACGCTGTACCTGATTTTAACCGTCTTAAAAACGAGACAAACAGAACGAGATCATTTTAAAACGGTTTGCAGTGGACCAGACTTATTCCTCATCCTCAAATTATTCAACGCTTTTCACAACTTTCACAGACCAGAGCGGAGTTTTGCCATTACGCTAACATGCGAACTGCAAACTTCCTGATTCTGGGACAACTAAATGTTCAATCCTTGGCGTTTCCACAATGTCCTTGGGCAAGACACTTGAATGTACATGGCTGCCATTTTGTCTGTCTGTCCTGGTGCAAAATAAAAATACCTCACCAAATAAGTAAGATTTAAGAAAGCACAAAATTGTAAAGCGGCTAGAAAAAGTAAAAGTAGTAATAGTATCATCCTCAAAGTACAGTATGTGACTTTCTGGAAGGAGCACATCACCTGCATGATTCCATGGAAATAGAAAGTTAAAACCAAACTTCGGGACATTTATGTAAACACGTGGAAGGTTACAGCTAAAGGAACGACATTTCCTTGGAAACTTATTTGGTTCTCCAGACCAAATAAGGTTTGTGTAGATGAAAAAATCCACTCACAGTATTTTAACGCAACAAACACAACCTAAACTAAACAAGCTTAAAATTATGTTGATCTTAAAATTATGTAGTGAGGTCTATTTCTGTGTAAAAAGTACTATCTGTAGTGTAGGTGGCACTAGGTATTACACCTTCATTAAATACAAAACACACGACCTTAGTAAACGACAGCTTTAATCCTTCCATGATTCGGTCCCTTTTAAGTGATGTCATCGGTGCAGAAGTCATTTACTGGGCATTAACGCAGCAGTAGCAGTAGTATCTGCAGCCCCTCTCTCCTCCTCCTCCTCCTCCTCTTCATCTAACCGTCTCCTGTCTGTGCCCATGACTCACACGCTCTCATAAAAACGTTTACCTTCTGCGGGACGGGGAGCTTTAAAATGGGGTTTGATGAGTCACGTTAACCTTCGCCACAATCCTCCAGGTTACACGTGGCATAATCAAAGTGAGAATTATTAGTTTATATTGCATTTTTAGCAACAACGCCAGACAGGAGAACTCGACACGATGAAGACAATTTGTCATTCTTGTATAATGAAAAGTTGAAATAGTGATGGTGCAAAGAAACTAAATTCTGACACAAAAGGAAAAGCCCAGAGACTCAACATCAATTTGAACACCACAGAGCTAATAAACTAGTGTAGCCACAACAATAGCCCTGTGTGATCTTACTTTGGTTCTAATATAAAGACAAAACTATTTAACTATTTAATTTAAGACAATTTAAAAGCAGCAGCAGACTTATCAGACTCTTCTACTAACTATGTTTGACTTTCAGCGACTGTATTTGAACAGCTTTATTCAAAAAGGTTATTAAAGTCTCAAAGTCAGGTTAAAATGCAAACTGGCTTTCCCCATGGCCTTTACTATAAACTGGATAAGTATAACAAATCTAGACTATCACATAGTTTAGTCTTAACCACCTTTTAAAATGAAAAATTTAAAACTGAATTACTATGATAAGTATTCTGAGACAGAAATCTCAATAGTTTAACGAGATTTCTGACCTTTAAGAGTGTAGCAAGAGTTTTAACCTGCAGATGAAGGACACATCCAAGTTTTTCTCATTCTCAGTTTATGGACAGGCCTCAAGTGAAAAGTTCAGAACCTCCAGAATTCACTCAATGAGCTGCAGAGGCCGCACTAGCACTGATTCATGACTGGCTGCAGGTGCTGGGTTTTAGGTAGTGACCATTTAAATCAGAGAGAGAGAGCTTTTAGGTTTAAACCAGGCATGCCCAAACTGTGGCCCGGGGGCAAAATGCGGCCCTCAGACCAATTGTTCTTGGCCGTCAAGCTTTTAGGTGAATTGGCCCATATTACCTTAAACAGTACTTTATACTGTACATTTCTGAAAATCCACTTTAACAAGCCATATCAAATATTTAATGTGTCCCACTGAGGATGTGAGCACAAATAAAGGTCTAGTGGATCAGTCTAGCTTATAATAAACGCACAGATTTGAAGTATTCACTGGCGATCAGTCTATGGCCCCTAATCGGCCCTCAGCTTTGTCTGTGTTTTTATGTGTGGCCCTTAATGAAAAAAAGTTTGGACATCCCTGGTTTGAATCAAGTGGATTTAAGCATTGAACCTGGCAACCAAATGAGAGACTCTTGTGAGGCTCATCTGCTTCCTTATTGGGTAATCGTCCTTGAACCAAAACAAATTATAACAATCAATTTGACCATCATGTCCAGTGCTTTTGCAATAAGGAAGAAATGATAATTACAATCATTATGGATAAAAGTTATACCTTCTTTGATTTGAACACGTCTACCTCGTATGTGGGGACACAGATAGGTCAAGTTTATGCGATTTAAAATCTAAATCTTAAACACAGTTCGTTTGAGACACTAACACTAAAATGGTGGCTAGGCAGGTCTAATTGGAGATGACATAATTACTTGGAGAACCCCACGCCCTTCAACCATGCATTTAACGTCCATCTTTGCGGCTATCCTCCTGTGACCCCTCCCATCTGTCAATCAAGCGCCACCATGGCAACCAGCGTTTTTTGCGGGCCGACCTTCACCTCGCCCGGTCCCATGTGTCTCGGCCACCGCAGACTTCATGAATAGGATTAAGCCCGAGAGGAAACTGCACTACTGTGACAGAATGAGCAGAGGAAAAGGCTTGAGTGATTAGCTGAGCGTCTGCTAGCGTCCACATGCTAATGCTATTGTGGAGTGTGAATGGGAGGTGCTGTTTGTATAGCTGTTAGCCGTGAGTGAGTTTAGTGGAGGGGTAAACATTGGAAAGGAAACATTGTTAGCTTCCGTTTACGGGGAAGAGGGCGGAGGGGGCGGGGGTTATAGCGGCATGGGGTCTGGCTGTCAACGCGCCGCTCTGATGACCCAGCTGCGCTCAAGATGGAGTCCGAGGTAAAGGGTTAGAGACACTGCTACAAACAACAAAGCAAAAAGAACAGCTACAAAAGTCTTTTTTCAGAAGTGAAATTAGATTTTTAAAGGGCCATGGTGTCACTTTTCTGGTGGCGGCCCGTCTCCATGCCGATTGGTGATTGATTAATTTGTCTGGATAGTTTCGTATTACGGCATTCAACATATCTCAACATCATCCACATTATGTTCTGACACCTTTACTGTGAGCTAGGTCGCCTCTCCACAGATCTAGTTTGCAACTCGGCTTCGCTGGTGGTGTCTTTGTCCCCGTGGATTAATGCCATACCATGGGACATTCAAGGCAAAGCAATGACATCTCCAAGGAGACCTGTGATACCAGTACCCTCCACCAGCAAAGTTACATAGTGCTCCTTTTTTCATAATACTGCATGAATAATAAATATAAAGAATATTTTGAAATTAAAACCGCAAGCAGGGATAATGGGTCTTTGCATCGTCTGAGATCACAGCGGAGGAACAGTTCAGATTCGGAAGTATCAAACTCCAGCTGCATTGGGGCGTTATGTGGCTATGCTAGCTAGATTGTAATACTGTAGGGGGGACTGAGTTTTATAAGTTGTATCAAAAAGTTCTAAAAGTCAAGATTAATATCCACACACACGTAGCTTTATCGCAGCTCACCTGGTGCTAATGACAATGCTAACAGCTTTTCCTCCTTTGAACTGGTTATAGAGGAACGAAGCAATAAATTTACTATTGAAATGTCAGTTAATTTGGCAAATCGCATGTCAAATCTTAACAGTCTCACATTTAGAAGGTTGTTTTCCAATCCAGCAGGAACAACCTGGCAGTACCCTCAGTGCCAATATTACTTCATGTAGCATTGCCCTTGCCAACGCTGTCCGACCGCACGCCCCGCCCACTTCCCAGACCAGACTTCCTGTGGCCTTGATTACACATTCACTTTGTATGTTGTGATTGGACGTGCCCTGCTAGCATAGCCGCTCAATGAGTCCTTTCTGCGACAAGGTGGTAACTCAATCCGCTAAAAGGGAAGAGGGGAGGGCGGCTAAAAATATACGACTTGCCAAGGCTGACGTAATACAGCGGCACTGGGAGGCCTAAGTAATTGGGTGCATTAAACTGGACCCCGGTAGGAAGGAGGGGGGAGGGGCGCGCTTGTTTTATGACCTCCGCAGAATCTGAAAGATGAAACGGGATTGTGGCGCTGATTTGTAGCGGCGATGTGTTCTGATCCATCCATTAGCGACATTAGCGACATTAGCCCGGTTTGTTTATGCGAGCGGCTGCTAACAAGCTAAAGTCACCCACGCGAGGTCTATGAAAATGACTAGCGTAACGGCACAGCTGCTAGCGAGAGCCGCAATGGCGACTACACGGGTTAATGAATGAATACAACTGCGGATGCAATATGGCGGATAAGTGGTTAATTTATTTAAGAACTCGTGGGTGTGGGCAGGACAAAATTGAACTGGAAATGACGGAAATTATATTTGAAATGATGTAATTATAATGCAACAGCAGGAGCAATATAGTGTATATGTGGTTATTTTATTCAAGAACTTGCTTCATGCTTCATACAGTAAATAAAACAAAAGTAGAGTATTTTGCTTCTATGGGGTATGAAACGCTAACACGCAACATATTTAAATCACCATTTTACCTTTTATTGTTCTGAAAATGATATATTCACCAAAAACAATGGATTAACACGTTTAATATGTTTCACTTTCGTTTTTTACACTTTGAGTCTTCCCTCTCCTTGGCTCTCTGCGCTAAGTCACTCCCCCTTCACAGCGCCATCAAATAACAATCAGAGTGCATCCCGCTAATAAAACTACTGCACATCACATCGGGTTTGTGAAGTCGTAGTGTGCAGTTTTGTCATGTTTTTGTATATTTATGGAGAATTGTTGTACGGGAGCCTGGGTGACAGAGGCTTGAGGGCTGAGCATGGAACAGAACCCCACAGCTACCCATAAGGAGGGTTTAAATGAGGCCCGGGAGAGATCGCTAGATTACTCAAACATGCGTGGATGACATCTAAAATCTCTTCAGGCGTGTTTTTGATGAGGGAACAACGTTATAACATGGTAGAAAGCTCAAAAAAGTCGCTTTTGCATAATCCTCCTCTTTAAAAGATTCAACCTGGACTTGGTCAAGGTCAAATTAGAATTTCAAATATTTGAAAATTTAGGGCTCGATAAGGCAACGATATTAAATCTTTCACAATATTAAAAGGCTCTGTGCCAGATTTTTCCATGCACCAAAATGTGTCTTGCCCCAGCACATATATATTACATAAGCAGCTCTTGAGATCAAAAAGTCCTCTGTGTACTGTCTGCAACTGATTACAAAGCCTTTTCTAGTCCGAGAATCAGGAAATACGCTTAACATGCTAGTTGTTAGAATTACCATGATGCCAATATTCCACTCTGGCTTCTGAACATTGTGAAAAGCGCTTATAGACTCATTGTGGTGAATAATCAGGATGGTCAGAGTGCATAAGATAAGTGAGGAATAACTTTAGACCACTGCAATTTAACTAGTCGTTTTTCTGTACAAACCAGCTGAATATACTACAGTGTTGTCATAGCAACTACAACGTATTTTCAACAAGCTAGTGGATTCAAAATGGTTGACATTGCAGGGACTAAAATACATTAACAATTCCCTTGGTCCATTTGACACATAATGAGACTGATGGCTCCCCACAGAGAATGCACAGGCCGAACATGTCAGACCTCTTTTGGTGAGACTATCTTTAGTGTTTACATTAGGAGTAGCCATGTTTATGTGAGTGGGAGGGGCCAGACGAGGAGGAATGGGGGTGACTGAGAAGGAGCGACAGGTTAAAATAAGACACCAGATATGAACTTCAAAAATTAAAGGAACCGTATCCAGCATTTCGATTTTAAACTCTATTAAAATACGCGCGATCACATACGAGGTCGACACGCTGACCGAGATAATGACACAGACCACAGGCTTTGTCATCCTGGTCTGTCAGCTTTTAAATCGCTCCCTCAGCCCATTACAGCGGGCATGGCGTTACCGTGGCGACGAGCACTGACGCCATGGGGGTGTTGGCGGGAGGAGATGACTTGTTTTCATTCACAACAATGGCCAGCAGCAGGTTTATCAGTCTGGAGAGTAGCTCGTACAATATGTGCCCAAGGCTAATGTACTACCGTCTGATGTAGCACTGTACGACTGAGTACAAGAGTTACAAGTGTTTATGGTTTCATTTTAGGCATGTCATGAGCGTTAGTTTTTCTACTTTCTATTCTATACTATTTTTACTGTCCTGTTTTTATTATCTGGTTCAAACATATGAATTATTTTTTGTGGTTTTTTGGGGTTTTTTTTGAAGCAGCATTTTTTATATTGCTGATGCTATGTTCATACGTTCTGAGTGAAACCTGAGGTGGACTTGGTTTGGTCTGTCCCTGGTCCCTGGTCCCTGGTCCCTGGTCCCTGGTCCCTGGTCCCTTGTCCCTGGTCCCTTGTCCCTGGTCCCTTGTCCCTGGTCCCTTGTCCCTGGTCCCTTGTCCCTGGTCCCTGGTCCCTTGTCCCTGGTCCCTGGTCCCTTGTCCCTGGTCTCTTGTCCCTGGTCCCTTGTCCCTGGTCCCTGTCCCTGGTCTCTTGTCCCTGGTCCCTTGTCCCTGGTCTCTTGTCCCTGGTCCCTTGTCCCTGGTCCCTGCTCCCTTGTCCCTGCTCCCTTGTCCCTGGCCCCTTGTCCCTGGCCCCTTGTCCCTGGTCCCTTGTCCCTGGTCTCTTGTCCCTGGTCTCTTGTCCCTGGTCTCTTGTCCCTGGTCTCTTGTCCCTGGTCTCTTGTCCCTGGTCTCTTGTCCCTGGTCTCTTGTCCCTGGATCTCGTCCCCTGATCTCATCACCTGATCCTATCCCCCGTCTTGTCCCCAGTCTCGTCCCCAGTCTCGTCCCCAGTCTCGTCCTCAGTCTCGTCCTCAGTCTCGTCCTCAGTCTCGTCCTCAGTCTCGTCCTCAGTCTCGTCCTCAGTCTCGTCCTCAGTCTCGTCCTCAGTCTCGTCCCCAGTCTCGTCCTCAGTCTCGTCCTCAGTCTCGTCCTCAGTCTCGTCCCAATTTAGATCCCAGCTTTGAAACTATTAGAGTTTGCAATAATGGCACATAATGTCAAATGAAAACCTCAGTGAGTTTCTTGATGGTTTTCACTTCACAGCTGTGCCTTGTCAGAGTTCATTAGCAAAATCCCAATGAGTTTAGAATTATCTCACACTTTTTTTGTGTACTATTGTGTGTTCATTCATAATTGCGATGCCTTCAGTGAGACTCTACAATGGAAGTAGTAAATACAGGAAAACCATGAAATGTAAGTAAGTCCAAATGTGTGATGGGCGGTGTACACCCTGCTGCAGTGCTCCTGAACCCACTGGCCTTCCTCAGAGTGGGGATGGTTCCTGGCACTGCCCCAGTTCCCTCAGGTCCACAACACCATTAAACTCCACTCACTGATCAGACGCTTTCCATTCAAACGGTGCCAATAGTGACTGCTCCGGGCCACTTACACCGTATTAAATATGCAGGACATGTAGTGTTTGGAAACAGAACAGAGAAGTACCTACAAGAGTCACTTCACCTGGAGAGAGGATATTTATGCATTATTTAAAAGGACCAAAATGATGATAAAAAACAGTCTCTAGACAATGGAATGTGATTTCAGCATTAAATGGTAGTACTTTCTTTTATATTCCCATGTGCCCTTACATCTGTATAATCCCTCAGTCGGCCAGGTAGGTTCATAGTGGTCCATGGTCGTATACTAGTCTATGTGTGTTATATTTGCTCTGATACAGCTCAAGATCATTTTAAAGTAAAGGAAAGTTTCATTTCTGTCCTGTGAATGTGACCTTTTGTAGCATCGATATCTAGTTTTGACACTTGCTTTAGTATCGATTAATATCCGAGTTTCAAAACTTTTGACAACCCAGGTCCTATTATGATAAAGAATATAAATAATTGTAATTTTGGATGTCAATCCTTGGAGTTGAGTTGTGAAGGGGCATTAGTGCACCTCAGTGTTTTACAGATTTTGATTTTAAATTCTATAAACATGACCCATAACTGTGTCCCCAAATATCAGGTACAGATCAATAGGCCTGTATAGAGACCATTATCCAATCAGAAGCAGAGTGAGCGTCACATGATCCTCGGTACAGATATAATGTAAAACGAGCTCCTATGGTTCAAATCAAACCACTTGCTCCAAATTTAAAGCAAGCTGAACATGAAAGTAGAGTTTGTGATGCTGTTATGCTAACTGTTGTTGGCACTGACAGTTGCGAGGCACTTATAAAGTCATTGTGGTAAATAATTCTAAAAGTGACTAATGATTTAACTACTGTATTTTCCGGACTATAAGTTTCACTTTTTTTTCATAGTTGGCCGGGGGTACAACTTATACTCAGATGCGATTTATATGTGGAAATATATGTTTTTTCTTCGTTATTATGCATCGTTTGGATGGTGCGACTCGAGCTCCGCCGCGACTCGTGCTCCCGCCGCGACTCGTGCTCCACCCGCGACTCGTGCTCCACCCGCGACTCGTGCTCCGCCGCGACTCGTGCTCCGCCGCGACTCGTGCTCCGCCGCTACTCCGCTCTACTATGCTCCGGAAAATATGCTAAATTGTAACATAGATATTTACAACTCTAGTAACTGAAAGTATGATTGCTAGCATGCTAATAAACCCTCTCATTTCACAAGACTTCATTTACAGTTGGAGTAGTAGTGGTAGTAGTGGTAGTAGGAGGAGTAGGAGGAGGAGTAGGAGTAGTAGAAGTAGTAACAACATAGATATTTACAATTCTGGCAACTGAAAGTATGACTGCTATCAATAGTAGTAGCAGGAAAAGTAACAGTAGTAGTATTATTAGTGTTAGTATTAGTAGTAGTAGTAGCAGTAGCAGTAGTAGCAGAAGCAATAGCAATGGTAGTAGTAGTAGTAGTAGTAGTAGTAGTAGTAGTAGTAGTAGCAGTAGCAATGTAGTAGTAGTAGTGGTAGTAGCAGTAGCAGTAGCAATGGTGGTAGTAGTAGTAGTAGTAGTAGTAGTAGTAGTAGTAGTAGCAGTAGCAGTAGTAGTAGTAGTAGTAGTAGTAGTAGCAGTAGCAGTAGTAGCAGTTAGCAATGGTAGTAGTAGTAGTAGTAGTAGTAAATTGCAACGTAGACATTTACAATTCTGGTAACTGAAAGTATGATTGAAAGTATGTATGTTAGCTTACATCCATAGTTGGAGAAGTAATAGGAGCAGTAGCAGTAGTAGTGGTAGTAAGTTGTAACATATTTACAAATCTAGTAACTGAAAGTATGATTGCGAGCATGCTAATAAACCCTCCATTTCACAGGACTTCATTTGCAGTTTGTTAGCTGGGGCAGAGTGCAGCAGCGAAGGACCATTAGCGTAGCCTCCACTTTATATTCATTTGTGTCATATCCCAAACAGAAATACACAACACCGCCCCCTCCCAAGCCCCAGCAGATTTGCACAATTGGGTTTGATATGGCGAACCGGGGGAGTAATGTCATTAGCGACCAGCTCTGGAGGCCGATCGATGCAGGAGATATATTCAGTGTCCACATGCCCCCCTCCCTCCCCTCAGGCCTGGGACGCGACGGCTGAAAGAAGGACAACAAGGAGCGTCTGTCTTTTCAATAGTAGAAACAGTCACGGAGCAGACCACCTCTCTGCTTAATATGGAAATACAAGCCACATGCAAGCAATTAGAAAAGAGCTACAAGCGTTTGGAGGGGTCATTATGTTAGCGTGGCATTATGAGTGCATTTATTGTTCTTCTGGTTTGAGATATACTTGAATACGTGGGGGGGGGACGAGTGTCAGTGCAGTAGGGGACCGCAAAGCTCCGCCAAATCTTGAGTTTCGCAAGTTCATGGTTGAGTAAAAATGAGGTGTTAATCATCGTTTCAGGTCATACGTTCGCAGCAGGACCAATACAGACATTTTGGGGGTTTGAAAACAGTTAAACGAAACAAAATGCAATAAGCAATAATATTCTGTGGGGTTGTAGCCGTTTAAAGGAATTCGGCCAAAGACGGTATATATAAATGGACTAACCTGCTATAGGAAGTGATCATGGGTGTGCTTCCGGCTCCACCGACTCTGGCTCCAATTCACTTGACATTAGAAAACTGTGTTCTCTCTCTCTCTCTGTCAGGCTCCTCATTTAGGTCTTAAAATCTTCATATTAACCCCCTCTACATGATCCTGGTATTTTTATTCCGCTGTTGTGTCAGTAATTCAAAATATGAACATTAATAAGAGACAAATCACCTGCCTTCTTTTCCCGAGGTTGCTCCCGCTGCCTTAGCAACATGTTTGATTGACATCATCGCTAAACGCTCACCTCCTGCCAAACCAGCGTTGGGGGCCAAACCTCGCTCTGGATTGGCTCTTTGGTTGCTATGATACTCGCGAATTTTAAATATGAAACTTTGCTCCAAATTCGCTGCTATAACCGCTCACCTCAACGAGCTTCATTTGACTGAAGCCGAACGCTACGGGTGACGTCAAGCTCACTTGTACAGTCTATGTGGTCGACTCAAGGTGCATCAGGCTGATCGATTGGTCGACTAAAAAGGGGGCGTGTCAAAAGCTCTCAAAACTCGTGATGCGGTTTGGTGGAAATCCAGGTACTTTTTAGTGTTTTATAGACCGTATCTTCACTAGAGTAGTAGAAAATGTGTCAGTTTATCATTTATGTAGTCTTATACTTGTTACAGCTAAAGATCATTCTAAAGATATTCAGGAAAGGTTCATTTCTGTCCTGTGAATGTGACTTTTTTAGTACCTGTAGCTGCTCAAATGAGTATCGATTAGTATCTGATTTTTGATACTTTTGACAATCTTACCATGATGCTTTGTGGACTGAATCCGAACTGAATTACATTTAAACTGCAAAACATCGAAACCCAATGCTAATTCAAAACACCTGTATAACACATTTAATATAATACGAGCTTACAGATAACTTTTCCCCTGCAGTAGGTTACAGTAGCCGCTTTTATCAAAACAGGCCCAGCAGGTAACAAAAAGCCGGCATCGTCTCAACAGGAGGGAGAGTTCACAAAAGCACAGTGTCAAATGAATGGAACCAGGGCTAAAGCTAACAAAAAGAGAGGATCACTTTCCCATATACAGCTACAGGTACGCGCCCTGCTCCGACAAAGGCCCGTGTCCTCCGCTACGGCAACAGCACAGGGACAAAAACACAGGCTAAGGGGCACGGACGACAGTAAAGGGTGTGCGCAGGCTGACACACTAAACATGATTTCATTTAAAGAGTCGTTGTAGCTGTAGTTATCCAAAAAGTATTACAGACAAAAAAAATTATTATCATTGACGCTTTGCAATGAATCTCCATCTCGGTCCATTATTCTTTCAATATATAATCTGAAAAGGGTGTATTTGAACAACAAAATTGGAAAATTGGTAAATCGTTCAAATTGCAAAGCCCTAAATGGTACTTCAAAATCACAATACTCAACTCATACTAGTACTTGTACACATGTTAGTGCCATATGAACCATCTCCACACTCTGAGGATTTCAGGGACCGGCCTCCTGCTGGTCCCAGAGTCAGGACGAAACCAGGAGTAAGGCAGGTCGAAACCAGGTCGAAACCAGGACGAAACCAGGACTAAACCAGGACTAAACCAGGACTAAACCAGGACTAAACCAGGACTAAACCAAGACTAAACCAAGACTAAACCAAGACTAAACCAAGACTAAACCAGGACGAAACCAGGACGAAACCAGGACGAAACCAGGAGGAAACCAGGAGGAAACCAGGAGGAAACCAGGACTAAACCAGGACTAAACCAGGACTAAACCAGGACGAAACCAGGACGAAACCAGGACGAAACCAGGACTAAACCAAGACTAAACCAAGACTAAACCAAGACTAAACCAGGACGAAACCAGGACGAAACCAGGACGAAACCAGGACGAAACCAGGACGAAACCAGGACGAAACCAGGACGAAACCAGGACTAAACCAGGGACCGGGCTCCTGCTGGTGCCCAGAGTCAGGACTAAACATGGACTAAACCAGGACTAAGTATGGACTAAACATGGATTAAACCAGGACTAAACATGGGGAATCAGTGTTTATGCAGCTAAAACCTGGAACAGTCTCCCTGACAGATGTGAGACAGGCCTGTACTCTGACTGTTCTGTTCAGCTGTGCATATGACTGAAAGGTTTTTATTCTGCACTCTTCTCTTTTAATGTTAATTTTATGATGATTATTTATACGCAATGAGGTTTTAATTTGTTGTATTGTGATTTTAATGTCTTTCGTATTCTGTAAAGCACTTTGAATTACTTTGTGTACGAATTGAAGCCTAGAAGTACTGACGTAAAATCATAAATGTAGCAAATTCACTATGAGTCGCTTCAGAGCACATCTGACAGTATGTGGTGGTGGTAGTAATCAGTGAAGTACCAGCGAGCGGCTCAAACAGGAAAGCTCGGGGCTGGGCAGGACTCAACATAACTACTTCCTGTTTGACAGATCAGAGCGAGGGATAAAGAGCCCGCCAAAACTGACCTCACAATCACAATTCATACACAGCTCCACAGTGAACAGAGCGATGCAGCGGTTAGACGGATTCGATGTTTTACAAGAATGCATTTGTGGATTTCAGGCATATGTTTCCATTCTGATTTGAAGGCTTTTGTGACGACATTTCTTCATTCGAAACAAAGAGCTCAATAGAGGCAAAATTCTGTCTCTGCCTGTTGCTTGGTCAGCTACTTCCTGGAGTTATGCCAAATCAACTGTTCCTTCACAAAAATAAAAATGCCCACGTTACAAGTAGCTCCAATAATTCTTAAGTTATACTCATCAAATTTTAGCAGTAGATAAACTGAACCTTCTGAGATTTTTGGCAATATATACAGTTATAATTGTTCACTTCCACTTGAACTTATCACTACTTAAACTAGGGGAAGTAAAAATGACCAAATTTTATAAAATAATGTTTTGAAGTGTCCACCATTTTGGGTTTCGCACTGAATAGCCTGATCCAACTCACTTTACATAATATTTAAAGTATTTCCGGGCTTATGGCTCTTATTTGATCCTCGATATTACGTTTTAAGTCATTTATTGTCTGAGGTTTATTCACAAACACCTTTTCTTTAAGATAGACCCACAGGACGAATCAGGACGAGTCAGGTCTGTGGAGATCACATACTGCCCCCTGTCTTTGAAAAACACTTATTATTCCTTTAATGGCATTTACACTTGGGGCATCTCTGGTATTAAAATGTCGATGGTAACACCACTGGGTTTCTGAATTTGACCCATGTGACTCAAAGCACCACTGCACAATGAGGGTTCGTTCCTCGGTGCTGTATTTGCTCATATTAATGTCAGAAGGGTCGTTCTAAATGCTCTGAAAAAATAAAAGAGAAATATTTAGAAACAAAAGAGTTATGACTTTTTTTTCCACTGTCAGTGACTTTTGGGCCACCCTGTATATACAACGTTCATGTCACTCATCTGGTCTCCGTCACATTGTACAGATGTTTAGTGGTGATGATGATGTTTGCCAGAACCACACAAGAAATCCAGCTCAGATTCCTGCTTTACATGATAATTATGATCTAAAATAAAACAACAAAAGGTTTATACACATGTTCGACAAGATTTTGACCTCAGGCAAATGTGGTCCACGGGTCTGGATTATTCATAATTTGACATTTCTGCAGAAGAAAACGGGTAGAAGAAAAACAAAGGGTACTGGCTCCATTGTTCCGAAATCTTCCCGGAGAAGCTGAGTTGATAAGTGGATGATAGCATTAGCATTGAACGCCGCGTGCACCAATTTTATGGCTATGATTCAAAAGATAATATTTTAATTTGAATTGTGAGGACCGTGCCAAATCATACAAATCAAAAAGGAGTCCTTATGCCTGAAACCTCTGAATAACAACTATTACAAACAAGAACCTGGGTAAATATGCAACATTTTTATAAATAATTCACGTGTCTTTTATTCACCCTTATCCAAACTTGCCTCGTTGGATGAAAACTGTATGGAGACAACTGCCTGTGACTCATTTCTGTGTCGTGGTTCATAGTCTGTATAAATAAACGTACATAGCTAACCTACTAGCTGCCGCGTTACAAATAATAAATGTCCATCGACTCCAATTCACTTTACGTTGAAAAACTGTGGCCCCTCCTCTCTGTAACTGCTGCAGTGATCCTCGTCATTTTGGTCTTAAAATGTTCGTATTAACCCGCTCTACATGATCCTGCATTTTTTATTTTGCGATTTTGCCCGTGAATCAAGATATGAACATTAAAAGCAGAATCCCGCTAGCGTTAGCAGCATGTTTGAATGACAACGTTGCTCAGCGCCTGCTAAACCAGCGGCGCAGACACAAAAAGGCGTTGCTTTCAACAGCCTCGCTCCGGATTGGCTCTTTGGTTGCTATGATACTCGTGGTCGGAGTTCCTAATGTAAAACTCCGCTCCAAATTCGCTGCTATAAACTGCTAGCCGCAAGGAGCTTCTTTTGACTGGAGCTGAACGCTGTGGGTGACGTTAAACTGACTTAGATGTTGAACCACGACCATAAACTGTATAAAGATCGAGGTCAACAGTTTATTCCGAAACATGTTCTTTACTCACGGCTCTAAATCGGTTACGGACCCTACAGTCTGAGTTATATCTGCGACTTCTTCAGAGCCGTGATAGTGGGAAGAGGACAGGACGGGTTCAGAGGAAGTGGACATCCTGTCTCATGTCCTCTATGCATTCCACTGTCAGACCAGCCGAGTCTCTGAGGACGCACACTGCCACGGATAAACTCTACTGACCCCATACAGAGTCAAACTGCAGTGGGTGTCCAGGAAAGCTCAAATAAAACGAACATAAACATAAAATATAATTGAAATAACATCTAAATAAATAAAATAAACAAAAGCTTGTATCTTTTGGGAACGTAGCAACTGAATTATTTACGTTATGGCTTTCAAAATAGGGCTGTATCAGGTCTAAAACAAGACTAAGAAAGGTATCAAAATAAAAAAAAAACAGCCGTCTGTGAGGTTTTGATTTTAAATTCCATAAACGTGACCTAACCGTGTCCCCAGATACCAGGTAAACATGTTCAGATCAAATATAACTTTTACTGATAACAACTGCAATGCTGATTTATTCTGAATTGTAAAAACATTGGACATGATGGACCATTTATTTGGTGTTTCGGTTTCCTGGACGATTATCCAATCAGAGAGCAGAACGAGCCTCACGTGTCTGGCTCCAGGTTCGGTTGTGATTGTGAAGGTAAAACAGTGAGAGCAGCTACAGCTCCAGAGTTTTACTGAGCCTCAAGTGTTTCTGCTGCAGAGGACAGAGGACAGAGGACAGAGGACAGGGGACAGAGGACTGAGGGCAGAGGGCAGAGGGCAGAGGACAGAGGACAGAGGACAGAGGACTGAGGACTGAGGACTGAGGACTGAGGACTGAGGACAGAGGACAGAGGACTGAGGGCAGAGGGCTGAGGACAGAGGACAGAGGACTGAGGGCAGAGGACAGAGGACATAGGACAGAGCACAGAGGACTGAGGACTGAGGACTGTGAGGACTAAACTCATTGAAGTGACGCTGAAACTGGAGGAAGTGTCGGGAAAACCTGGATGAGTGAGAGAAACGGCAGAGGATCCAAGAGATGACGCAGCCTCCTGAGAAAGAGAAGAGGAGGAATAGAGAAGAGGGGAGAAGAGGGAGAGAAAACAGAGAGAAGAGGGAGACAAAACAGAGAGAGAAGAGGCAAGAGAGGGGGAAGAAGAGGGAGAGACAACAGAGAGAAGAGGGAAGAGAGAGTGAAGAGAGACAGAAAACAGCAAGTAAAGAGGGAGAGAAAACAGAGAGAGAAGAGGGAAGAGAGAGTGAAGATGAGGGAGAGAAAACAGAAGAGAGAGAAAACAGCGAGAAAAGAGGGAGAGAAAACAGAGAGAGAAGAGGGAGAGAATACAGAGAGAAGAGGGAGAGAAAACAGAGAGAAGACGGAGAGAGGGAAGAAGAGAGGGAGAGGATGGAGAGAGAGGAAGGAAGAGAGAGAAGGAAGAGGGAGGAGAGAAAGAGGAAGGAAGAAGGAGAGAAGACAGAGAGAAGAGGGAAGAAAGAAAGAGACAGAAGAGGTGGAGAGGTGTGAAAGAGGGGTGATACATTGAACAGGGAAGCAAGGGGGGGGATAAGAGATAAAGAGATAGAAGAAGGAAGTGCAAGAGAGTGGAGAGAGAAAAGGGAAGAGAGAGAGTTGGGAGGGAAGAGAGCGAAAGAACAGAGAGAGACGAGAGAAGAGGGAAGAGAGAGAGAGGAGAGAGAGAGAGCGCAACATGCCAAACCCTGGAAGTCATTTCCTGCTCCATCCAAGACTTTTATGGAATTTTAGCGCGAGGAGTGAACGTCACAACAGGACCGCCGGAGAGAGGGAGAGAGAGAGAGAGTTTGAGACTAGATTTCCTAATTCAAACACTCGGGATTTAACACAGCTAAATAAAATCATACTACATACAACACAACGGCAGTTTATTTAGTCTCTCCAACACTGTGGTGACTACTTCATCTCACAAACCAACTTGGAAAATCTGACTAAACAAAGGTCTAAAAGTCGAATTTGAGACACAACTTGAGTCATACTCCACAAATGCAACCACAAAAAGCTAGCTAGCATTTTAGTCGATAAAATTAAGCCACTGAAGTCCCAGTTAAGGCTACGCTAATCATTTGAAAACGATTATTTGATGTCATCCACGCACGTTCGAGTAATTTAGTGATCTCTCCCGGACCCTAATCAAACCCTCCTAAAGGTTCGCTGTAAGATTCTGTCCAAGGCTCCGCCCACAAGCTCCGACACGACAATTCTCCATAAATATACAAAAACATGATACAAAACAATATACTACAACAACTACAACTACTAGATTTTAAGGTGATTTGCTTCTTAAATGAAACAAAATGACTAAACTGAGCTCAAATTAAAAATGCTAAATGACATTATCTGCAGTTAGGGTGGGAGGGGGGCTTGGGTTGATGCTGACTTTAAATACCGCTTCCCTGGAGAAGTATATGGAGCTGGATCAATACCTAAGTGCCTCTCGGCTTTGGCCTTTTTAATCCATTACGAAGGGCCATGCACGGGGCATCTGGGACGGCCCACAGGAAGGAGCGAGAAGGGGGTAAACACGCTAACACACACACCGTACAGAAATTCACGTGTTAAAAGGGAACGAGAACTTGGACATCAGCTGATAAGGTGGTCAGCGCTGGTCTTTCGAGGACTATAACCCGATATATGGACAGAAAGTATCATAAAACACACATAAACCTCATCTAGGATCAAGAATACACACTTCTCCAAATCTTTACGAAGATGTGAGGCACCGGTGCATCTCCCAGAGCTCAGATTGGTGTGATTGACAGGTGGATTAGCCAATCAGGGACAATCAAAAACAATAATGGCTGCTTATGGAGACTGAAAAACATCACGGATTTCGGCGAAGCGCTAAACTTTACTCAAAATGATGGGTCTGATGAATGAACAAATCTGATTGGACAGTCGTGTTTGGGGCTTGGATTGAGGAGTGGTGACCAGACCGAAATATCGCAAACATATCTAAACACAACGATGCTATTCTCGTTTTTTTTAAATCCTCAGAAAGAATCACAACTTTTGGGATTTTCATATAACTACAAGAGAAATGAAGCACAGGCACTTTTCATAGATTGGCCTCCATGTTTTTTTCAGTAATTTAAGATTTTGTCAGCGGTTGCCATATCAACCACCTGCCCTTCACATCAAAGTCGACCTGTCACGACGCCACATTTTGAAGTGTGATATATTGTTTAAGTTAATATAGACGATAAACGGTAATATTGAAACAAACTCGAAATCAAAATTGCCTGAAAAACAATTTTAAATGTACAAAATTTAAAAAAAATAAAATCATAAAAATGTAACAGCTCAAATCTCATCCTAGTACTGAAAAATAACCCAAAAAAATTCTCACTAGTACAAGGGAAAATTACACATTACAAACCCTGACCCCCACAAATACAGTCGATATTTATTGTATTTATCGTTACTACTACATCAAAGCCTGCATTATTACACAGATTTTGATTTATACAATTTGCAATATTTGGCTTAATTAGTGTGACTTAAGTCATTTGAACGCTGTGTTGTCTTATCTCTACGATTAGAAACATGAGGAGCATTAATTGGAAGTAGCTGGATTGGATTGGGTTCATATGACACATGTATGGCCCGGAAACCACCGCAGTGACATGGTGATCCGTCACGGTACAGACATCATGGCTCTGCTCCCGTGACTCCCGTGACTAGTCTGATAAGGGCATCCGAAGAAGTAATATTCCTGGACCAAATATAAGATGATCATAAAAAAAAAACTTAAGGTGAGGGTTACTGCAGGCCTGTGTGTGTCTCTACCATGGATGTATGTGTAACCTGAGGCTGCTGGTATGTGACAGAGGAGCAGAGGTGTGACCACAGACACTCGCCCCAATGTTCACTAGGTCCAGACTTCTACCTGCAAACAGCAACATCATGCAAATCAAAAAGTACGCTAAATCTACAGCTCACAATATCATCCAAAACAGTTAAAAGTAACGTATGCAGCCTGCGATGTTACTGGTTTTAAACTGGTGCAACAATCATGCATTTTAAAGATTCAAACCTGCAGAAGTCACTCGCTCACAGTGGCTGCACTAGCACTGATTCATGAGGTAGTGACCATTCAGATCGGAGATAATCCTTTCAGGTTTAAACATATCTTTTTAACTTTATGCATGACCTTCTTTGTACTTATTCAGTGTTTTTATGTTGCACTTTATCGCCGAAGAAAGATCCTAGTTTGTGAGCAGTGTTGACCGACAATGGCAATAAAAAAAAAGTCTGAAAGTCTTCTGAAACTGGATTTCAGCATTGAACCTGGCAACCCAAATGAGAGCTTCAGCTTCTGTCTCGGGTGCCAAAAAAACAGTGACGGCTTTCAAAAACTTTGCCGTTGTGCCCAATGTGTTTGTACTAAATCAGCATTAGAATTTGAACTCTCATATCTACAGACAAAACTACAATCCACAAGTTTATGGAATTTAAAAGTAAAATGTCACACACCTTAACTTTGATACAGATTTTTGTCTACGCAAAATTAAATAACTGAGAATAATCACGACTATTTTAAATTATACATGATTTTGGACACAATTTGAAAGAGCTTTTGCAAAACCAAGTCAGAATCTTTTAACATGCGACAATACACCGCCCTCCCTTTCATTCACGGATTTGCAGAGTTTCCATTACATTTTAGCCATTTTCTGACACGTCTAAGCTAACAAAGTGTACATTGTGATACCGACCCCGGCACCAACTCCAAATCAGTCACATATTAAACACCTGGAAACTTTTCATTAGGACAGAAGAAGCCCGTCAAGTGTCCATTTGCACCAGGGATGGGATTAGTCGACAGATTTACCTTTGTCTTTTACTATGGCTCAGACCTGGACGACTGAGGGTTTACAGAGACGACAATAATATCGTTTATCGTGATAAAAAGGGTCGACAATAATCGTTTGTTAGACATTTTATATAATCGTGATACTCGCCAACAAAGATAATCGCCGTTATATCACCAGAATGTGCAGGAAAAAAGCGACTTATCCACAGGGGAGTCAATGGGGGGACAAAGGGGTCTGTTGTCTAGGGGCCCCAGGGTCTTAGGAAGAGGGTCCAATTCGGGGCCCCTATTAATTTGTATTACAGGGGGGCCATGTGAGGCTTATTGTCACCCAAATTTCAGTCGACGGCCCTGCTAATCCACAATATTCTCTGTTAAAGTTATATTTATCCACATCCATAACAACTTTAATCATTATCGTCGCACAATCGTCGCACAAAGTTTCAGTATCGTCCCATGGTTAATTTGCACGCCCGATTCACTACTATTCGCCAAACTCTTTACATAAAACACAGAAGACCAGATCTGAAGTGGGCGAAGCAATTCACCCAACAGCACTGCACACTTGATAAACCGAACAAAGACCTCAATTATACGGGCCGTCCAACAGGAGCAGGGCTGGCAGCGAGGAGAGGAACCCCGGAGTTGGGAAGGAATTCGGAGCATTCTGATAAAACAGCATGCGCACACAACAAGGCACTGTGGCAGCCTGGAATCGAACCGACGACCACACTGACCTTTGTACAGCCTCGGTGAAAAAGAGCAGTGTTATGAGCGTCGGGAGAGTGGAGGTCTATGCGCCGCTGAAGCCGATTACACCGATTACGCCCAAGGAAGAAACACGTTGGGTCTGGGCAGGAAGTCTGAGTATGAAGGACTATACACGGCCCAAGAATGAACCTTCTACTTCCAGGACTGAATGGGTCAATGTCATATGGAAGTAGGAACTTTTCTAAATGCATGTGGAGCAGGAGGGTCATTAACGGGTCGAAATGAGGCGTTGGCTAATTTTAGACTCAATTCTCATTTGAAGATGATTTCAGGCTCAGACTCTCGGGTGGAACCATCATTTTTGGGGATCAATATTCATCATGGGGACTTTTTCTTAATACTAGTCTTAGTCTAACTTTTTATTCCCTGTTCTACAGTTAGATGTGAGCTGAAGCAGGTCGAAAAAAAACCTTCTATGACTCTTTATAGATACAAGCTAACTACTAACTATTTGTGGTAGTTCCATTAAACATGGTTAAAAACATATTTAGAACAGTTTTTTGGGGGATAATTCTACTTTAGGGTTATTTTGTCAGTAGCATATATCGTTTATCGTCTATATTTTCTTCAGGAATATATCGAACTCAGGAGTTTGCATGTTCTCTCCATGTCAAAACACGCACAGTAAGGTACAATCGTCCAGTTAAGGTGGTCCTGAAGACCTCAAGACCAGCTCAAAATCTGAAGATGGGTCCGAGGGCGCTGAAGGATGGGTCAAATACAGGAACGACAGCAAAAAACTACAACATATATTTCTAACTGTCCAAACAACATTCTCAGGAGGCCAATGCAGTTGCTGGGTCTACAAACCATCACATTTAAAACAACTCTAAGAAACCCACTGATCAAACAAACGGTGCTGCGGCTCATTAAGGACAATCAACAACTGAATACACAGCACTTTTTCACAACCGCTCACAAAAACAAACTTAAAATTCTTTTTTTAGACCCCACAGCCTCCCTCTGTCCCACCTCTGAGCCGCTTCTCCTCAAATATACAGGAAATACTATCGACTTTCAAAATTCTAATCGAAATCTTTGGACCACTGCTGTAATAGGAGGTCAGAGGTCACAGGAAACGCATTTCATTAGCCGCAAAGAGCGCTCGAGGAGGAATGCATCTGCGGAGTCACGCTAAAGAACAGTTTAAATGAGGCTCTTAACACCAAACACACTGTCCACTTCATCAGGGTTGGGTTCATTAGCGTGGTCGGTACACAAATAGTTTCCATTTTTTTTGCAAGTTAAGAAGTGCAATGTGGTAGAATACGTGCAAATTATCTGAAATTTCGGGAAACAGGGAAGAATATAGCAATGTTTCAGAGTTGCCAGGCTTCAGCGACCCAACCCGCACAAGAGCGTCTGAAAAACGTCCCAAACCCACGAAACGTATGGCGAGGCTGGATTTTTCCGATGTATTTATGAAAGGAGCGCTACTCCGGCTCTGGCCAAACCCGACAAAATTTTTCACCCACAAAAGCTCTTAAAAAGTCGCCTAGTTCTGCCGGAAAACCGAGTCCCCGGCAACACTGCGATGTCCATAAATTAGCATTAGCATTAGTGTAGATTAAAGTGTAAAGTGTAGCCGCAACTTCAGTCTCATCGGTAACAGTTCTGAATATTTTTAAGGAATGCAAACTTCCTCACTTATTACTCGTGCACTGACATTTTGAGAGAATCCATTTTCGGCATTTTCTGGCGTCTGTTGGTTGACAAAGCTTACATTGTATTACAGCCCAAAGCAGCGATCCAAACGTATAACTCAAACTCGTACTGAAAACAAGGAATACTCAGGATTCTATGATACAGTTCAGTTTTACAGAACTGGTGCACAGTCGCAGAGCGTTTCAAATCATGCTAACGGCACACACTCCCAACACTGCAATCATGTTTTATATAAATCGTACACAAAAATGCAAATATGTCTTGGGCTATTTCCACATTGGACTGTGTGAATGCAGAGTTTAAGACCTGGGTCTGGTCCTAGTCCCGTGCACTCTGGTCCTAGTCCCGTGCACTCTGGTCCTAGTCCCGTGCACTCTGGTCCTAGTCCCGTGCACTCTGGTCCTAGTCCCGTGCACTCTGGTCCTAGTCCCGTCCTGGCACTCGGGTCCTAGTCCCGTCCTGGCACTCGGGTCCTAGTCCCGTCCTGGCACTCGGGTCCTAGTCCCGTCCTGGCACTCGGGTCCTAGTCCCGTCCTGGCACTCGGGTCCTAGTCCCGTCCTGGCACTCGGGTCCTAGTCCCGTCCTGGCACTCGGGTCCTAGTCCCGTCCTGGCACTCGGGTCCTAGTCCCGTACACTCTGGCCCTAGTCCCGTCCTGGCACTCTGGTCCTAGTCCCCTAGTCCTGCTTGGCGCTAGTCTTGGCTCTAGTCCTGGTCGTTCTTGTCCTGGTTCTAGTCCTGGTTCTAGTCCTGGTCATTCTAGTCCTGGTCATTCTAGTCCTGGTTTTGGTCCCGCTTTAGTCCTGACGTTAATTTGGTCTGGTTCCAATCCTGTCCCGGTCCCAATATCCTGAGCGAGACAGAGTGCAGGGTACATCTCCAGAACACATAAGCAGCGGAGCGTACCTAGCTTCTCCACGAGTTTGAGCATGACTCCTCCGATGTGGATCTCCCCGGTGACCCTGAGCGACACGTCTCTGTTCAGGTCGGTCACGTGCATCTTCAACTCCCACGTCCCGTCGGCGTAACAGCCGTCGGGCATCCGGATCCCGTCCAGAGCCATCCTGGGACACAAGCAAAGGAGCAGTCAGGAGAGGGACAGGTACTTTTTTTTTTTTTTATGTTTTTGTGATTTTTAAATGTGCTATACAGTTCTGTTTCAAGATTCATTTCACATTTTACATTCTTCAATTGGCATTAGCAAGACAAAAAGGTCCTGGACTTCACAAAATTTATTCTTTTGCGCTTGAAGCCATGTTACCTCATCAAAAACAGACCTGGGATTATGTTTTGTTTCATTCACACATGTTTGAGTAACACTTTATTATGAGTCTGTTACATCTACAACACTCAAAATGCTCTGTTCCACCTTGTGATGTCATGAAGTGGTAGTTTTCGAGTTAACAGCTACTTTTTACCTTTAGTTCAGTAGAGATGGGCAATTTCAGGGCTGAGATCATCCAAATGATTCCAGTGAAGGTGTGTGGAGTTTAAAAACACACTTCACACACACTTCCTGTATCACCGCATGACATCACAAGGTGGAACAGACCGTTTTCTATTTGAGAGAAGAACTCAGCCTCAATATGTAGGATGTTAAATATGTGTGAATGAAACAAAACGCAGCTCCAGGTCTGTTTGTGATGAGGAAACGGCATTATAACAGATCAGAAACTGAAGTATTTCAGAGCATGTACAAGTTGTAGTATCGT
Organism: Periophthalmus modestus; assembly: GCA_019594935.1. Taxonomy (NCBI): domain Eukaryota; kingdom Metazoa; phylum Chordata; class Actinopteri; order Gobiiformes; family Gobiidae; genus Periophthalmus; species Periophthalmus modestus. The sequence continues at coordinate 19,228,193 of JAIEZT010000068.1, read as the reverse complement.
GTTTCTTTGCAGAGGGAGTGTGATGGCCTTTGATAACAGCATCTATTTAATTGTGATATTTCAGTGTTTATCTTCAAAGCATCTTCATTTTTTTGTTTCATTTGTTTTCACCGAAACTATGCATTTTTTGTCTTACGCTAGAAAATTACACCGAGTACGTCCTCAGTGATAATCATGGGTTTTTGATACTGAACCGTCAAAATACTGTTACATCCTTGGGCCGCAACTTTAGTACCGGACCAGTCAAATATATTGTCCATTGGGATGTTTTTTACATACAATTTTAACCAAATAGTTGATATATACTGAATAGAGACTTGTCTGTGTAATCCCACAGTCGTCCAGGTACGATCCCTACCAAAAGAAAAATTCAAATCTGTCAACTGGACAAAAGTTTTAGAGTGAAGACGTTTTCACTGCTTATTCTTCAGGTCTGGTCAGATCACTGCTGGACACTGCCTCATGTCTATCTGAAGGGAGGAGCTAACTTTCTCGCTTGTTTAAACTCTCTCAAAGTTCAAACCTTCGTCGGTGCAGAACGTTTCGTCGACATTGTTGGTTTTGTCGGGGAGAAAACTTGCAAACACACAGCACTTAAGAGTCACACTGCGATCGAACATTTACGTAGACACGGAGGAGACTGATGGACAATGGTCTACAGTCCCTCAGCCAATCAGGACGCAGAACACTTCACCATAGACTGTACATATAAATGGACTTAGCTAACGTGCTAACTGCCTCGTTCCAAATGATCATGGGCGCGCTTCCTGCTCCATCGACTCTGAAATTTACATTAGTCACCCCTTTCTCCATCACTGTCTCTTTTTTTTGCCATGAATAAATGTTTCTACTCAGACAATTTGCGTTACTAACAGAATAAGACCTTGTTTGCTCCTTTTTGAACATTTGGACTTAATAAAGTGATAAAACGTCTTTTGGCTCGTGTGATTGTCCATTTAGGGATTGCGGAAATTTTAATAGTCGCAATTTTTCCGATTTGGTTGCGGCCCCATTTCAACCTAGAGGCTCCTGTTTGCTGCCGTCTGCCAACGTCCTCACACGATGGAGCGGTTCTCTTCATAAAGCATCAATTACGTCACATCGCTCGTGCGTTCGGCCCATTACGTGTTTTAATCGCGTCTTTCTCCAAAACATGTGTTACTCCAAAACTAATGGAGTCGACGAACCGCACAAATGCAATACTTTCTTCGTTTTAACCAAGAGCTTTACGTGAGTCTACATTCTGCTCGTGATCCCACATTCACCACCAAAGCTTTATAATGGGCTTGTGTTGCCACGGTAACAATCAAATTACATGTGATGGAAATACCTCGAGAGATCTGGCAACACATCCAACGTCAACTCAACACGCAAGTAATACTTCAAAGTTTGATGTTTTGAGTTCGTTTGTGTCTTAAAAAGGTGCATTACGTAACTTTTCTGGTGGAGGGTCCCACTCGTCTCCATGGAGATGTTGAACGTACACATCCTGGATTGATTCAGTTACACATCTTTTTGTTTTTGCTTTGAAAAAAAACGTGCATTCTTACAGCGACTGGGATCGCCTCTCCACAGATGTGACCTGTAGCTCAGCGTGGTGGCATCAGCTTCTCGTATCCATGGAAACTGGACAAGTTTAGACGCCATACTGTGAAACATTTCAGGAAAACCGATGGCAAAAACCGACACTCTTATACTAAATGAATGTTGTCACGACGCTAAAATTTCAAACGTTCGATTAGTATCTGATTTTTGATACTTTTTACTACAACTCTAGTCTCCATGGAGATAGACCGGGTTAAAGCTGCACTGCGAAACATGCAAGAAAAGCGATAATATCTACACATTGACCAGAAACGTTACGTAGCGCTCCTTTAAGACTTCTGAAACGCTCAAGTTATTGTTAATATGAGCTTTATACTAAACACAGACATGAAATATGAACTGAAATGAGCAGGGAAAAAAATGTCACTACTAGGCCACCGTAGTCCTGGAAAGCGTGGGTCAAAGTTTCCAAGCGGCCGCCTCATTTGCATAGTAACCTCACATAGTAACCTCACGTCAAGACAAGGGCCAAACTTTGCACCTTTTTTATTTAAACAGCTGTCCAGTAAAGACCTGCCATTTGAATACTTCACCGCTCAATGAAAGTCAACGATAGTCTGTAGGGAGTTTATAGAAGCTTAGGAAGGAAAAAAAACGTCAAAAAAAGTTCCATAGTATAGCATTAAAGAGCCATATGACGCTATTTTCCCGCCTGATCCGTGTCATAATGTCGTTTCCTCATCACAAACACACCTGGAGTTTCGTTTCATTCGCACACAAACCCTGCATATTTAGGCTGAGTTCTTCTCTCAAACTGAAAACCCTCCGTTCCACCTTGTGATGTCATCATGTGGTGATACAGGAAGTGCTCCACTGTGTTTCTAAACTCCACACAGCTTCAGTAGAATCACCGGATGATGATTTCAGCCCTGCAAATGTCAATATCTACAGATCTAAAAGGTAAAAAGTAGCTGTTAACTTGAAAACTACCACTTTGTGACATCACAAAGTGGAACAGAGCATTTCGAGCTTCGGAGATGTAGACAGACTAACAACAGGATGACTCAAACATGTGTGAATGAAACAAAACACAACTCCAGGTATGTTTTTGAGGAGGTAACAACATTATAACACGACTTAAAGCTCACAAGAGGCAACTATGCATAATATAACATCTTTAAACTTACTATCGCCAAGGAAACAAGCTGTAGAGTTCACGTTACAGGTCAGATCGGCAGAGAGGCGAGCCAAAAACTTTTTAAAATCCTCAATAGACACAAGTTTGATCTCATTTTGTGGAACATTCAAGCATCAAACACGTCCAAACTGGAGACAACACAGTTACAGTTACACTTTTACACCATTCAAACCAACTTCTGACACACAACTGTAGCTTTGGGCAGGTCTTGTTCACTCTTTCCTCCACTCTGGCTATAAAAAAAAACATCTTTCTAGACTTACTGCAGGTCTAGAGCTTTAAGGGAATCAACTTATCCACCCAAACAACTTAAGAATCGATAGAAACAGCCAGTGCGCAACAATAATGGCGAGTGTGGCTGCTACAAGTCTGCAGCCTTCACCTGTTCATATAACGGGAAAGCTCGCAGTCTTACAAATAGCACACACTGGAACCAATGCAGACCAGCTCTCCTCTGCGCTTTTCTGGGGCCAAACGTGCCAATATCTCTGGTTTAAAGCAATAAAACAGTGTTGAATAAGTTTTAAATGTCACTAAAGTAAGCCTGCAGTGATTTTTTAGCAGCAACTAGCAGCAGGCAAACTCAGATTTCACAGACAGGCGACTTAGGGACGGAAACTCACCTTGGTAAAAAAGCTAAAAGACTAAAAAAACACGACTAAAATGAAGAAATAAGTGTCCCTCGTTTAGATCATGGGCGAAAAGTTGTGAAGGTGAGTGAAAATGGGGGTAAATCCACGAGAAGTAGCCGCCGAAGCGAACTATCCCAAACAGTTTTCCTGCGAGGCTGCGTCCGGGGCAAATGGAGTCGCCTCGCTCCCTGCGCCCTCCTCCCTCTCCCCACGCCTTACGTCACCACGGTCCTCCAAGCCCACTTTTCCTTTCAAAAGATACGGTGGGAACGGGAATGCAGCCGGGAATTTTGGGGTGGAATTTTGGCGTTGGGAGCGTGCGGTTGGAAGAGGAGCGCGCGGGGGGACGGCACTGCGCACGCGCCGCTCCGGAGCCGTTTGGAGACGTGAGGAAAATGAATGAGTGAACCTGCTGTGGAGATTCAACAGGGCGGTGTAATTATACACTTTAGGGGTGGAGGTTATCATTGGAAGTCTTATTTAGGCTAACTCCTTTATTGAAGAATGTTGTTTGCTTGTTTGTTTGTTTATATATTTATTCATTCATTCTATTTTTTTGTATTTTTTATTCATTTATTCATTCTATTTTATTTATTTATTTATTTATTCATTCATTCTATTTTATTGTATTTTTTATTCATTCATTCGTTCTATTTTATTTATTTATTCATTCATTCTATTTTATTGTATTTTTTATTCATTCATTCATTCTATTTTATTTATTCATTCATTCAGTCAGTCTATTTTATTGTATTTTTTATTTATTCATTCATTCATTATTTTATTCTATTTTATTTATTTATTTATTCTTTCATTCTATTTTATTTTATATTCATACATTCATTCTATTTTATTTAATTTTTTATTAGTTCATTCATTATTTTATTCTATTCTATTTTATTCATTGATTTATTCATTCTATTTTATTTTATTTTTTATGCATTCATTCATTATTTTATTTTATTCTATTTTATTTATTCATTCATTCATTCTATTTAATTTTTTATGCATTCATTCATTATTTTATTTTATTCTATTTTATTTATTCATTCATTCATTCTATTTTATTTTTTATTCATTCATTATTTTTTCTATTCTATTTTATTTATTGATTTATTCATTTATTCTATTTTATTTTTTATGTATTCATTCATTATTTTATTTTATTTATTTATTCATTCATTCATTCATTATTTTATTTATTCATTCATTCATTCAATTTTATTTCATTTTATTGATTGATTTGATTAGATTTTCTTTTAGATTTTTGTGTGATGATGGACGTACAAACCGCTGTACCTCTGAGTATCTCTTGACTGTGATGTGTTTATTGCACATGTGTCCATACTGTGAGTGCGCTCGCCTCTCCACAAACCTGATCCTCATTATTTGGCCCAGAGGAGGGCCTCTTCCTGCTTGTTTCCATGGAAATATTGTTCCTCTGGCTCTAATCTCCCACAGTCTGGCACATCACTTTTCTATCTCCGTGTCAGGTCATTTTTTTTCCCATTTTTCTTTTCAAGTTTCTGTTCATCAAGTTCATCAAGATTTTGGATTTTACTTTGAAATATAATAGATCGGGCTATACACGAATACTGCCTCTACTGCTCCCGTTTGGCATCTAATAACCAGTGATGGCAAGAGTACTGCAGATTTGTACTCAAGTAAAAGTACTCAATCACAAGTACAAGTACTGCTGCCAAAATGTAGGTAAAAGTAACATTTGTGCATGAAAAATACTGCTCCGAGCCTCAGAGTTCAATCTGTCAACGGGACAAATCGTTGTAGGAGTGAAGTGAAACGGATCAGACCTGGACGGCAGAGGGATACACAGACTACTCACAGTATTCAGAGTACTCAGAGTACGCTTAATACAATTTCAGAAGATTTTAAAACAGGCTTGTACAGTAAAACATTTTAAACCACATTTTGCCTGTTCTCTGGGCTCTGGCCAATCAGAGCAGGCGATGCTGTGATGTGAGTTTGTTGGAGCAGAGACAGTCGTGGATCGGGACAGTTGGGACTTGTAGAGTACTCAGTAACTTCTGTCACGTAAAGTTTAACTCATTACATTTACATGGTTAGAAATCAATAACAAGTCCAGGTTTAAAAATGTACAAACAGAAGCACAATTACCCCAAAAGTGCAGTTACAGTAATGTGAGTATTTAACAGGATCTGTGCACAACACTGTCACCATGACGACTGTCTGACCAGAATCTCTGTGACGTTTGTGCAGAGTTATGTTCAAATTAATAAATAATTGAAGATCAGGAGGTGAACAGGGAGCTGCAGCATCACTGACAACACGTCCAAAAATACACAAATAATTATATAATGTTTGTATTTACTCTGTATTTTGACTTTTTATTATTATTATTATTATTATTACTATTATTATTATCGTTATTATTATTATTATTATTATTATCATCACTATTATTATCACTATTATTATTATTATTATCGTTATTATCACTATTATTATTATTATCATCACTATTATTATCATTGTTATTATCACTATTATTATTATCATCACTATTATTATCACTATTATCACTATCATTATTATCATTATTATCACGATTGTTGCTATTATTATCACTATTATTATTATAGTTATTATCACTATTATTATTATCACTATTATTATTATCATCATCACTATTATTATTATTGTTATTATCACTATTATTACTATTATTATCACTACTATTATCACTATTATTATTATCATCGTTAATATCACTATTATCACTATTATTATTATAAATTTTTTTTTTTTTATTTAACTTTACAAATTATGCTGAAAAACTTAAAAAGATCATAAAAAAAAAGACACAAATAAAACGAATACTTCAGCGGACGACTCTAGAGGGAGGTATGTTTGTGTCTGGATGCTAACGCTAACGCTACTTTTGAGGCATGATAAATATTAAAACATCGTCACAAACTGAAGTGTTCCACATAGAAAAATAACCGGGCAGAGTCTGTTTGAATGAGAATCTGAATCGTTAGTTTCATGTTTTTTGTTCTGATTTTCATAAAAGTGCGAGGCTGAGCTCAGAGCCTCTTCGCCGATCGTCTCTTCTTAGATTTATAGTATTTAGCTCGAGTGTCTGTGCCGCAGGAGCATCAGTCCTTTTTAGGCAGCAGGTCTGTGTCCTCAAACGCCTCCGCTCGTCCTCACTCCGCTCGTCCTCACTCCGCTCGTCCTCACTCCCGTCTAGACTTTCAACAGCTCCCATTGTTAAACTATTGGTCATACACGACGCCCCGTCCCGCCGCAGCCGCCCCCACGCTCAACCCGACTGAACCCCACTGGTCTTTACAGTGACGTCAGGCGGGATTTGAACCGGCGAGCGTCTGGTATATAGAGTTTTTGTTGCGCTTTCTATAAGATAAGCCTTAAAGACGCAGTGTGTAACTTTGCCTGGACACGTTGCCTGCAGGATTCCACGGAAACCGAACTTCGGACTGTAGCGTTGGCGACAGGTTTGATTGACAGCGTTGCTAAGGGGCAAGGCAAGGGGGGAGGGGCGTTACCTTGAACAGCCTGGCTCCGGATTGGCTCGTTGGTTGCTATGATACTCGAGGTCAAAATGAACAAATTGGTGTTTTTTCGGATTCGAGTGTTTGATGGTGACGGTGATGATGGTATTTTGTCGTGAAATATCTCAAAGTAAATTCAGAAAAAGTTGAAGCGAATGATTTTTTCAGTGACTCGTCCCAAGACCTCACCAATATTTTAGCAACATCAGTTTTGTCTGTAACAGCTTCATCTGACTGGAGCTGTGGGTGACGTCAGCTGTTTTCAAGTAATGTTACTAATACTTGAGTACATTTTTGGCTACTACTACTACTACGACTACGACTACGACTACGACTACCTGAAATACTTTTGCCATATCAGGTTCTCCGGTTGAGCTCAGACTAAAAAGCTCTTGTCTAGTTTTTTCCAAACGTCACTTTAGTAAAGTCAAAAGACTGAGCCATGAATCACCTCCCTCCTCCTCTTCTCTCCTCCTCTCTCTCCTCCTCTCTCTCCTCTCTGTTCCTCTCTCTCCTCTCCTCTCTCCTCCTCGTCCTCCTCTCTCTCTCTCTCTCCTCTCTCTCCTCCTCTCTGCTCCTCTCTTTCTCTCTCTCTCCTTCTCTCTCTCTCTCCTCTCTCCTCTCTCCTCCTCTCTCCTCTCTCCTCTCTCTCTCTCTCTCTCTCTCTGCTCCTCTCTTCCTTCTCTCTCTCTCTCCTCTCTCTCTCCTTTCTCCTCTCTCTCTGAAAGAATCTGGCTGTGCCCCTCCGCTTTGCATCTCTCTCTCCTCCACTCCCTCTCTCCCTTCTCTCTCTTTCTCTCTTTCCTCTTTTCTCCTTCTCTTCCCCTCTCTCCCTCTCTCTCCCTCCCTCTCTCTCTCTGATTTCTCCTCTCTCCTCTCTCTCTTTCTCTCTCTCTCTCTCTCTCCTCTCTCCTCTCTCCTCTCTTCTTTCTCTCTCCTCTCTCTACTCCTTCTCTCTCTCCTCTCCCTCCTCCTCTCTCTCCTCCTCTCCTCTCTCTCTCTCCCCCTCTCCTCTCTCCCTCCTTTCTCCTCTCTCTCATCCCCCCCCCCTCTTTCCCTCTGCTCCCCCTTTCTTTCCTCTCTCTTCTTTCTGTCTCTATCCTGAAAGAATCTGGCTGTGCCCCTCTGGTTTGCATCTCTCCCTCCCTCCACTCCCTCTTTCCCTTATCTCTCTTTCTCTCTTCCCCTTTTTTCTTTCACTCCCCCTCTGTCTCCCTCTGCCCCCCTCACCCTCTCTCTCTCTATCCCCCTCTCCTTCCCTCTCTCTCTGATCCCCTCTCTCTCCTCCTCTCTCTCCTCTCTCTCTCTCTCTCTCTCTCTCTCTCTCTCTCTGAACCCCCCTTCCTCTCTCTCTCTCTCACCCCCTACTCTCTCTCTCCTCCTCTCTCTCTGACCACCTCCCCCTCCTCCCTCTCTCCTCTTTCTCTCTGACCCCCTTCCCTCTCTCTCTCCTCTCTCTCTGACTCCCTATCCCTCTTCCTCTCTGTCTCCCTCTCTCTCTCTTCTCTCTGACCCTCTCCCTCTCTCTCTCCGACTCCCTATCCCTCTTCCTCCTCCTCTTCAGTCTTTGGCAGTTCACTCATTTCCTTTTATAGTCTTTTAATTGCACTGTAAACTGTTGAGGCGAGATGTGAGTTAGTGATAGTACTGCAAATACTACTGCGAATACTACTGCGAATACTACTGCAAATACTACTGCAAATACTACTGCGAATACTACTGCGAATACTACTGCAAATACTACTGCAAATACTACTGCAAATACTACTGCGAATACTACTGCAAATACTACTGCGAATACTACTGCAAATACTACTGCAAATACTACTGCACATACCCACATTTCGGACCATGTTTCTCCGTTACCTTTATTTGGGTAAAATATTGGAAGTTTTGGTTAAATTTTTTATACTTATAAGATCCAATATTACATCGTCTTTAGGCCTGTGAACAGCAGCGGTGGATGAAGTACTACATTTTGTTACTGAAGTAAAAATATCACATGACAAAAATATACTTAAGTAAAAGTATTTAGGTACCTGTTTAAAGATGTACTTTAAGAGTAAAAAATAAAAGCATTTCACTCAAATCATATGAAAAATGTTTTACTTTTCAGTCCAAATTAAAAAAAGTAGTGGAGGAGAAAGTACAGATACTACTCTCAAATGTAGTGAAGTAAAAGTAAAAAGTATCTACTGGAAAATTCACTTAAAGTATAGATACCTAAAAAATCTACTCAAGTACTTCGTTACCTTCCACCACTCAACAGTAAGAATATTTCTGAACAAATGTTTGATCTCAGAGTGAGGCCACAGTCAGGAGGACGGTGACCTCTTGTGGTTAGAAACAGAACTGCAGATGATTCATTATTTATAATATACAGTGTAGTGATTTTAAAGGCGCTGTACCAGATTTTTACTGTTAAAACAAGCAAAACATCCATTTTAAACACTTTGCTGTGGTCCAAAGTTATTCCTCACTTACCTTTTGCATTCTGGGCATCATAATTATTCACCACGATGAGTTTTCAAGTGCTTTTGTGTGCTCCACTGTGTTTTTAAACTCCACACACCTTCACTAATCACTTTGATGATTTCAGGATTCCCAATCTCTACTGAACTAAAGATAAAAGGAGCTGTTAACTTGAAAACAACAACTTCATGACATCACAAGGTGGAATAGAGCATTTTTAGCTTTGGAGATATAGACAAATAATAAAGTGTTACTCAAATGTGTGAATGAAATGAAACACAACTCCAGGTCTGTTTTTTACACACACACAGACAGTAGACGATGTTGTTCATAATAAAAACATCTTTTATTTCCAGTTCAGGTGCAATATTTGAGCAAGCACAATGAAATGAGCGCCTGTGCTTTAAACGATCCACTCTTTTCTCTATGAAACTTGTGCAAAACCACTCCCGCCCCTCCCCTCTGGGCCTGATTGTGACCATAGTAACAGTCTCTTCTGTTGGAACATGCTCCGCCCTCCCACACGTATGTTGTGCCCTTTACATATTTTACATGTGCAAGTTTCAGTCCCACCAATGAGCATAGACATCTGCATCAGAGCGCTCGCCGTGTGGAGGTCAGAAAGGCTTTACACACCGTGGTACAAATACAACTAGAGGAACCGTGGATACAGACACCGTGGCAAACAGAGCGGCCATCTTGTGACTGTGGGAAGAGCAAATCTGTAATAAAAAATAATGTGAAAACAGGCCGGAAATGTCACTGAGTACAGGCCTTAAACTGAAAGCTTAAAGGCCTTAACTTGAGGGTTTAAGGGCCTTGAATTGAGGGCTTAAAGGCCTTAAACTGAGGGCTTAAAGGCCTTAAACTGAGGGCTTAAGGGCCTTTAATTGAGGGTTTAAGGGCCTTAACTTGTGCACTTAAAAGCCTTAAATTAAGGTTTTGAAGGCCTTAAATTGAGGGCTTAAAGGCCTTAAATTGAGGGCTTAAAGGCCTTAATTTGAGGTTTTGAAGGCCTTAAATTGAGGTTTTGAAGGCCTTAAATGCCTTGAATTGAGGGCTTAAAGGCCTTAACTTGTGCGCTTAAAGGCCTTAAATTAAGGTTTTGAAGGCCTTAAATTGAGGGCTTAAGGGCTTTGAATTAAGAGCTTAAAAGGTCTTAAATTGAGGGTTTTAAGGCCTTAAATTGAGGGCTTAGAGTCAAATCAAAGAACATTACTCCAAAAGTACTCTTCCTATAAGTTTGCATGAGTTCTTGAGTAAATACAGTCAGCGCGTGGCCGTAGGACCTGGATGTGTGTTACTACAGGTTGCCATGGTGACGGTTCCTCTAGTGTACCTCAGTGCGTTTGCACACAGCCCACACGTGAAGCGCTCAGCCCTTTGGACAGAGGCTGGGTCAGACACAAAGAGGACAGTTAGACAGTTTGTCAGTAAAAAAACAGCAGACAGGACGCATCAGTACTCTTGTATTCTATGTTACATTGGCACTGTGTGAAATGTCCTGCTCGTCTGATGCCATGCACGCCACAAAGCTTTAGACTTTTGAGTTTTTCTGTTTCTATAAAGCTGTCCATCTTCACTAGAGATGCATTTTCAGCTGAAGCAAAACTTTACAAAACTTGAGTCTCTTTGACATGGAAAGATGAAAGGCAGATACATGTAGCAATGACACAACCGAAAGAAAGGACATTTAGGATTAGCCACTACAGACACGAGAACCGCCCGCTGCTTTTGACCTATGACCCCAGCCTTTGAGAGGACTGTGAATATTGCTAAGAAAATACTTCCTTTAGTTTGATTTACGAAAATACATCTACATAGTTGAACCACATACAGTCTTATCTAAAATGTAGAAACCAGGCTTAACAAAGTCTGAATAGAAACCCAGATAGACCGAGGAGGGCTGTACATGTCGAACTTAACACGCCTAGTTTGGTTTTAAGATTAGAACACGACGCTCTCCCGTTATGTGGCGCAGATACATTATTTAAGTGCATACTAGGTCCTGTATTACGCAAAATTGACTCGTGTGAGCTGTACACCACGTTATAATGCTGTTACCTCCTCAGAAACATACCTGGAGTTGTGTTTCGTTTCATTCACACATACGTCTCCAAAGCTCAAACTGCTCTGTTCCACGCTGTGATGTCATCAAGTGGTAGTTTAAAAGTTACCAGACATTTATAACCTTAATTAAACCGCTTTACAACAGCCTATAATAATCTTTCATTTTACCTTTTGTTCAGTTGAGATCACAACAGAAAGTCTAAAATATGTTGGCGTGAAGCGGTTTACATGAGGCTAATGCAATAGAAACGCAGAGAAGCTCTTCCTGTATCACCACGCAATGACATCACAAGGTGGAACGGAGTGTTTTCTGTCTGAGAAAAGCCTAAATATGCAAGGTTTGTGTGTTTAAAAATGTGTGAATGAAACAAAACACAACTCCGGGTCCGTTTGTGACGAGGGAACGACATGATAACGCAGCAAAATTGCGTGGGCCCTTTAAAATTCAAACTAGGTCAACAGTCATTCAGAATGGAGTCTAAACTGCATGTTTTAAAGGGATAATGCCCTACAGTCCACAAATATATCAACATATTAAAATTTTGCATTGGTTACTCTTTAAAAAGGCATTGCACGTGTTTGAAAACAATGTGAGTAAATGCAGTATTGGGTTTAAAATATTCCGTTAAGTGTGTAGCGAAGTTCCCGTCAAGCTGCTGGAACTTTGTGAATAATGTCGATTTTTTTCTCACAAAAGTTGATTAGGTTCACGACGAATCTGATGCCAGTTTGATGCCAGATGGAGGGCGAGGGCCGACATAACTCTAATGGGAGATGCACAATCACTAAACAGAATTTTTTTTTTTTTTGGTATAGAAAAATTTGCCATATTAATCTTATGGCTTAAAGTCCTTTCAACGACAATCATGTTTGTGTTTGAAAAATGCAACTGCTTGATAACACGGTAAAGTGAAACAAAATGGACCGTACTTCATTTGTGCTGACGGAGAAGACGTTAAAGAGGCACTAGGTAACTTTTCTGATGGAGGGACTGCCACCTGTTTGTCTCCGTGGAGATGTTATTGCGTTGGCTTTAAATATGAATCTATTTTTTTTAAAGATTCGTAATAATCCAAGTTTGTTTTATTAAGGGTTTCGTTAGTAAAAATGATTAAAACATGTGTATTTGTTTTGTGTGTATTTGTTTTGTGTACTGTGATACTGATGTTTAACTTAACTTTACGTTTGATGAACTGCCACTTGGGGATGATTTCAGTGATTCATATTCCAGTTCTGAAGTTACAGGTCAGATCTGCGGAGAGGCAACCCTGCTCACAGAAAAAATACATGTTTTTCGCAATATTTTTTAGCAATAGTGACATTTGAATCGAGTCGAGTCAAGTTAAAAGCCTCTGATGAACAGGTGGTGGACCCTCACGACAAAAGTTACATAGTACAAGCTTTTATAGCAGCTGTGTTTCATGTGGATCGGCCCAGTAACATGTTAACCACAAACCAGGTCAACAAACCTGCATTTTAACAGTTAAACCGTAAATTCACCAAAACTGACCCGTCCTCCACATCTGTAGAGTTGTTCACTGATGATGTCACTTCCGGGTCCAACCAGAAACTTCACATGAACATGAGGCAATCACTTTCAAACGCACATTTCAACCACAAATAGTGTTAAATATATAAATAATGTAGTAATAATCTACCATAACATAGGATTACCAGTGTGTATGTCTCTGGTAACGTTAGCTTAGCCTAGTTTAATCCTCAACCTTGTGCACTTTCTGTCACAGTTATGGTCACAGATCCTTGCTTACGACCTTGTTACATTTAAACAACTGCGATCTATTTTAAAGTGAGATGTGTGTGTATAAAAAAAAAAAAAAAAAAAAAAAAAAAAGAACATTCTGTTTTTGATCAGATGATGAACCCGGAAGTGACGTCAAACTTAACGACTTCACTGATACTTTGCAGCTGATGTCATCAACATTCTCTGGGGGATGGCGCCAACTTGAGGCACTGCTCTGTTACTCATGTTAAACTTCAATTTTTAATCTTTGTCTTAACACAATCCAACGATAAAGAAGCGGCTAGTTTTAGCCAACAGTTTTTCAGTTTCTCACTCTCACCTTTTTTTTGTTGCTGAAAATCAAACTCCTGAATGCGTCAGTGGGCGCTCGTCACAGGCTCCTGAACATATGTGGATCAGATCCATTTTGTATTTATAAAATCATCAGGCTTTGTTTGCTAATGTGTGCTTTGTGTCACCATGGTAACTGCTGACCATTCCGCCATAGACATGCAAGCAGAACGCCCCCAGCGTGATGTCACTGCAAAGTATCAATTTCAAACAATTAAGAATATTCTGGCAACGCGTGAACCCAACCTTTCAGTAAGAATAAAAAGACTTGAGAGACTGCTGGTCCAAAAGCCACTGATATTTTAAGCAACTGTGTAAAAAAATACACAAAATGAGACGAAAAGCACATTGGGAATGGAATGATGCGTGGGTCAGTTTGTTTGGAAACGATGTGAGGGGGAGGAGTTCTGATCCGGCCCGGCCTGGTTCAGTCCGGGTCCAGTCCCTCGTCCACACTCTGCTGCTGCGGGGCTGGGCTGGTGCAGGGTCTGTAGATGAAGGTGAGGAGGAAGAGGGCGATGTCGTGGGAGCACCAGTAGCTCGTGTGGGAGGTGACCGCAGACCAGTACCTGCTCTCCACCAGGCCCTCACGCAGCTCAAAGTCTATGCGCCGCTCCAGCTCGACTGCAGGGGGCGACACGGGGGGTTAGTGTGACGACAGGTAGAAAGGGCGACTAAATGCTTTGTACCAAGACTGACACAAACTACGTATATTTGCAGCTTTCTGGTGAAAAACGTCTACATCTAACTGGGCTGCCTTCAGTGGCCTCTGCAATTTCAAGTACTATGTGACATCACACCCTGCCCTGATTATAGCCAGATGTGTCTAATTACAAACACCTGGCTGTAGGGGCGGAGATTGAAGTGTGGATACCTGTTAGACCCCGCCCCTCATCTCCCCTCACTCTCTTCTTCAGTCCTGCCGGTTCTGCCCGGTTTAGCAGCTCTACTTGAAATGCGGTTGTGGGCGGAGTTTAGGTGATTAGTTCCACTTTAAGAAGACTCTACACAAGTACTCTAGGACTTTCTACTCTTCAGTATAAATTGTGACTATCATGAGATAATGTTTTATTGTGGTTTTGAATATAGTTGCCGTAGAAACTGATATTAGCCGACACTGTGAAAGCAGTAGACTCACGTGATGTGTCGACGGTGGGCGAGGTGGGGCGGGCCATAGAGGAGAGGCCGTACGCTGATTGGCTCTCAGCTCTCTTCTGCTCCTCCTCCTCTGTGGTGGGCACGCCCTCTGTTCCCAGACTTACAGATGGTTGGCTGTTGGAGCGCGAGAATCGGGAGAACAAGATGCCCCCGATGCCTTTGCCGATGCTGGCCGCCCCTACAATCCCACAACACATGGACATAGATTTATATTGAGTCATTTTTGTTATAATTTGTGTATTATTAGTTGGATACTATTATTACATACTAGGCTAAATCAATGAACTTCAGCTCTTAAATTTTAGTATGATCTGGTTTACTTTTGTCTCCATGTATTTGAGAAAAATGTGTCCTGCCTCAGTACAGATATTTACTATAAGCATCTCTTGAGGTCAAAATAAGTCCGCTGTGTACTGTCTGCACTTATAAAATGTTATTGTTTGATAATCAGGAATTGTGTGTTAGGATGCTAGCTGGTCTCAAAGTTGTGAAAAAAGCTCATAAACTCATCGCAGTTTCAAATGAACTACCGTAGTTCTGTTTTTCAGATTCAGAAGAAGTTTTATTGCCATTGTCAGTGAGCACAGCTCACAGACAAGGAACTTACTTTGGTGATAAAGTGCACATAATTTCAAAAAAAAAAAAATTAATAATGCCAAATCAAACAATGTTCAGAAATGTGATTCTTATGTTAGTCTGTCAGTTCATATTTCAGTCTTTGAGTCCGTTCTTCTGGGTGTCTTTAAAATGTGAATTTTGAACAGAATTGTATTGTTAAATCGTCCCACCCTATCCAAAAATATGTTCAAGAATGCCAAAGATTCATAACTTATTATGTCCAGTGAAAAGCCCGTCTCGCTGCCTCTTACCCAGGATGCTGGCCTTGCCTAGACTGGTGATGGACTCCCCGTAGTGTCTGCGCTGGAGCACTGGGGAGGTGCTGGGGCTGGGGATGCTGTCTGTGTCCGACGAGGGCTCCTTCACTGGGGTGAGGAAGGTGGGCCGCAGCTCGTCATACGGGGTGGGGTTAGTGGCACTGCACCTGAACGACACAACATGAGAGCAGACCAGAGGATATTGTAGGATATTATAGGATTTTTGTGTGTGTGTGTGTGGGTGGGTGTGCATGTGTGTACATATGTGTGTGTGTATGTGTGTATATGTGTGTACATGGTACACGGACTCACCAGTGAATCTGTACTGGAGATATATTGCTGTAATGTTTGAGAATGAGAGGCTCCAGTCTGTAGGCCTGGAACAAACAAGAAAAAAGGACTTATTACAAGTTACTAGGTGATGCAACTAAAGTAGTTGAACGAATTGATTCCAACAATATGCAGTTTTGACATTGCATATACAAAGTTTGACAATATTGTATAATTATGAAAATGATTTAAAAACTAAAATGTGTTTGTGAAAAATGTGCAGAAGGGAAGTGCTTTGTGCTTTTGTGAACAGGGAACATGTCGCTGCTTTTCTCTCGACTGGATGTAACGAAAGTGTGATTTTTCGGCTTGTTCCACTGTGATGCTCTGACTGATCAGATTCAAATGTCTGATTATTCGATTGTTTTCATAAGGCGTAACGTGCTTACCTTCTGCACATATTTTTGCTAAGATGGGCTTAAGTGAGTCTGTCGGTGTTGCCATATTTTGCTTGTGCTTGGGCACTTCACCTTTGACTTGAGCAAACCTCTGTACTGCTCTGTTATTGGTCCTCCAACCCGCAGGAGCACGCCAAGATGGCTTCTTGTGAGTTTGTGAACTAAATATTGTGAGAATCCATCTTGCTGTGCAAGTTTCCCTCCCCATCACATCATAGTAAATATAGCACTTTAGCACCATCCAGGTGCACCAGAAAAGTTACACAGTGCAACTTTATCTGTGTGCTCTTCTTCTACTTAAGGTCAGATATTAATGAACTGAACAACAGGAAAAGGGTGAAAACACAGAGCAGCATGTGTACTACAGATGCCCTGCAGTGTGTGAGGCTGACCACGGGGTCGGTGGGGTGGAAGACGTTGAAGAGGCGGCTGCAGATGGATGTGGGCAGGATGTGGTCCTGGTGACCACTGGCCCCAGGACGGATCCCTCTGAGGGCCAGGAACACAGCCAGAGGAGAGCCCATGCAGAAGAAGTTCTCTATCTGCACACACAAGCAAACTTCGTTTGTGTCAAGTTAAAAAGGATTTTTTCCCATATAGATACATAATATTCAGGAACATACTAACTTCAATACATGACAAGAGTAATGGGCTTTCAGAGGGGTGCAGAGGGGTATTTATTTACCCCTCTGCACATATGTCCCATGTGACGAGGGGTAAATAAGTAAGCCTTTAGAACGCTA
Organism: Periophthalmus modestus; assembly: GCA_019594935.1. Classification (NCBI taxonomy): domain Eukaryota; kingdom Metazoa; phylum Chordata; class Actinopteri; order Gobiiformes; family Gobiidae; genus Periophthalmus; species Periophthalmus modestus. The sequence goes on along the minus strand of JAIEZT010000068.1, from coordinate 19,211,126 downwards.
CAACAATTCTGAGCTTTTCCTTTTCGATTCATTACATGCATTACACTCATTTTTTGCAGTTCCTCTAAGGAAATGAAACGCCCCTGTCTTTTCCTGTGCACTAGAAGTCTATTTTTTCCCACCCAGATTCTGAATAATCTCCCTGAAGCTCTTTGTGAGTCCTCTTACCTTGAACTTGAGAGCTGGTCGTGCAGAGGGTTTGCTGGCCTCCAGGTCGATGAGCTGAGTTTCCAACTCTCTCAACCTGATCATTACAAAGACAAAAACCATTACGGCCTCTTCAGGGCACTCCACACTCAAATCTATTCAATAAAGACGGGGAATCTCAAGTGGCATTGTGCCAACTTTACAGGGAAAGGCTGAAACTTATATGAGACTAAATAATATGTCTACATCTAAATTACAGCCAGTTGGGTTTTTCATTTATTTTGATTTGTGAAATAATTTTTTTAAAAAGCGAAAAATTTGAAGTTTTATGTTACGTTTAATTCACATTAAATGATAAATGTATTACATTTAATGATATGTTGTTTTTTTCAGTCGATTGACAGCACTAGTTGGGTACATTTTTGGTGACATTTTGGCTTTAAAGGTGCACTATGTAGCTATTTTCTGATGGGGTTCGGTTGCCTCCTTGTCTCCATAGTGTTAATTTTTCTTTTTTTCCTCAGATTTTCTATTTTTGTCCATCCTGCATTTAACATGTGTTTTTCTTGCTCAAATAAACCTTAAAAACATGCATTCTTACTATGAGTGGGCAGCCTCTCCATAGATCTGATCTGTAACTTGGCCTCTTGCTTCACCTGCTTGTCTCCAAGGAGATGGATAAGTTAATATCATACTGTGGAAAATTCCAGGCACTGCAGTAACCATATCACCATGGAGACAAGCAGGTGGCGAACCCTCCATCAGAGAGTAACATAGTGTACCTTTAAAAAGACCGCCTCATTAGATTTTATTTTAATTTTCAAGTTTGTCATATTCATACTTTGCAGATGATGTCAGCAACATTCCCTGGTGGTATGATGCTAACTGTAGGCACTGCTCTGTCTGAAGATCCATTAGACTTTAAACTGAGCTTTGTTTAATGCAATCCGACCCAGAAGAACTAGAACTAGTCGGAACTAGAACAAGTGAGCTCATTTTGTGCTGTTGAACAAATCTCTCACACATAAAATGACAGTCACACACTAGCTAGCATTAGCTAACAGTTTTTTTAGCTGGAGACTCTCATCTTTTAGTTGAAACTCAAGCACCTAAACGGGACCATGAACGCTTGCATTGATCACAAGCTCCTGAAAATGTGTTCAAATCCATTTTATATTTTTTTTTAAAACTTTTTTGGCAGCATTTGCTAATGTGTGCATTGTGTCATCATGATAACTGCTGAACATTTCACCATAGATACAAATGTAGAACACCCCCAGCGTGACATCACTGCACAGTATCAATATGTATTTGCACTATATGAACCTGTCTAAGGGGCCAGTGGTACCTCTTCCTCGTGATCTTGATTTGCTCCAGCACGTGTCTCTCCTCGTAGGACATCCAGCGCTGGTCCAGCTCCTCCTCCATGCAGCGGCTCTCCTGCAGACAGAAGCGCACGGGGTCCCAGCCGGTCATGATGTCGTAGGTGATGACACAGCCCAGAGAGTGCGACACCACCGACACCTTCCCCCCGCGCTCCTCGAAGTCCGGGTTCCGCGAGCAGAACAGGCTGTACAGTCTGTTCAGCTCCTGCGTCAGGCCTTTGGTGATCTGCACCAAACAGGGAAGTAGGTTTAGGGAGGGGAAATGCAGAGGAATAATTGTGTTCGCTGGAGCGGCAAGGATTCTTTGGCGTAATAGTGACTAGTCGACTATTAAAATAATCGTAATTGTATTGTATCATTAACTGGACTAAACAGACATTAACACATTTAGATCACCATGTTGTTACATTTTATTGTTTTGAAAATGCTTTATTTGCCAAAAACAACAAAAAAGTTTAAATAGTTTACTTTTTTCGGGTTTTTTTTTTTCTGTTTTTCAGAGCGTTGCCTTGACACATTCAGAAGCATTTTGCTAGTAATGAAACTATTGTACATAGCATCAGGGTTTGTGAAGTTGTAGTGTATAGTTTTGTATCATGCTTTTGGATATTTATGAAAAATGGCTGTGTAGGAGCGAGTGTCGCAGGTTTGTGGGGGGCTTTGGACAGGATCGTACTGCTAACCATAAGGAGGGGTTGACGATTGGGCCCAGGAGATCAGATTACTCAAACATGCGTGGATGACATCTAAAACCTGTTCAGGTGTGTTTTTGCTGAGGAAACGTTATAACAGCAGAAAGCTCAAAATGTGCATTTGGCAGAATGCCCCGTCTTTACATGTGCCACAGGACCTTTTTTATAACAAAGACAGTGGCATTATTAAATCAAAAAGTCAAAAAAGACTTAACTATATACTATTAATAATACTTTTTATTCACAAATATTCAAAATGTAGAACCTTTAGTTAAATCTCTATGCACAACACAGTAAACAAATTGAAAAAAATAATCACTGACTAGAAGAAATAATTGTTAGCTACCTAATGTTTGTGTTACAATTTCTTTCAGATGGAAGATAAGGATCTATAAGTCTGGAAAAAATAGGTTGGGTACACATGTCAAAACAAGTTTAAAATAGAGCTGGATGGTAGGTCAGAATTTCCTGGTAGAACGGAGCTTTTCACTTTCAAAATGCAAACGTTTAGCTCTGGTTCATGGTTTAAATCACTGTATTTACTGGGCCTATTCAGATGAAACAAAAAGTTCAATACGTTCTCTGTGTTGACACAAATGAACTTAGATTAATTGGTCACAAAGGTGCGATTGTTGTGAAAAGAAAGCACTTTAAGACATAAGATTAATATGTGTGGAGCAATTCTCTGACGAAAAAAGCTAATGTTTGTGGATTTTCTGTTTGTTAATCAATATAATAAATCATAAATAGAGTTACATTAGCTCTGGAGTGTCATCTGAAACTAAGACATCAAATTCAACAATGACATGAACATATTTGATGATCATTTTAAAAGCAGGGAAAGAGCCAATATCTCTATAGGGTTAAAAAAAAAAAAGAAAAAAAAGTTAAATCGGATTAATGTTTGTCTGGGATTGGGTTCACATTAATCTTGTGTCTTAATGTTCATTCAAGTGAAAACAATCACGCTTTTGTGATTTGTGCTACTTTTATTTCACGTGGATAGGCCCTGTAATTACAGATATTAAAAGGTCTTGTGCCTGATTTTTTCCCACGTACTTGAGCAAAATGTGTCTTGCCACAGAACAGATATATTGTACAAGTAGATCTTGAGGTCAAAATGAGTCCGTAACTATAATATAATTAGATAAAATAACTAGTCCGCACTGGTCTCTGAAAATTGTGAAACAATATAAAGTCATTGCTCAAAACATGTTCAGAATACATAAGGTAAATGACGAATAACTCTGGACCACCGCAAACTGTTTAAAATGAGCTACTTCTGCTTTTCCACGTTTTTAAGACAGTAAAAATCAGGTACAACAAAACCCATCTGCTTTGTAATGATAATCAGCGTAAATATAGGTTGAATGGATAGATGAGTTCAAGAGTGTAAGAGAAAGAATGTAGAGGATAGAGATAGACTGATATATCTGTTGGCTGATATTTTCACTTTTTAGCATATTGACCTTAAATCTCCAGCAGTGACCGATATTTAGTTTGACCTAACCAGCTGTCTAAATATGCATTCATAATATATGTATAAAGATTAGTTTGAACACATCAGTGCAAAGATGACACTGCAAAAGAGCTCTCTTATCCAATCTGTAGTAAAGCAAGGTTGTGGAGTTTGGACTAAATTCAAATTAAATCATTTGGTGAAAATGATCAAAATCTGCCCTAAATATCATCCATTGGTTTCTCTGGATTCTAAACAATCAGCATCAGCCATGAAAACACCCATACTGGCCAATCTCTAGTAGAGGAAGGAGGGATGAGGAAAATGAAACAGGGGAAAGAGTTGAAATCCAGACTGACCTCGTCCCGATACAAAGGACTGTTGTAATACATGATGTCCATGGCACTGCTGTTGAGAAGGTCTCTCAGCCCTCGCACTTTGTCTGGAGTGATGGTTTCCACAGTGTCTGCACATGCACAAAAATAATTATGGAGTGTCAAATACAATACACCCTTTATTGATACTTTGCAGTGACCTCAAGCTGGGGGTGTACATGCATCTCTATGGTCGAAATGTTGAGCAGTTACCGTGGTGACACAATGCACACATAAGCAAACACACAAAAAAGCTTAAGATATTCTGAAAACTCAAGAAAAAAGTAAAAAAAAGTAAAAAAAAAAAAAAAAAAAAAAAAAGATTTATACACCTTTTTAGGAGCCTGTGGTGAATGTGAGTGTTGATGGTCCCATTTAGGGGTTTGAAAAAAAGGTGAGAGTGACTAACTGAAAAACTGATGGCTAACGCTAGCTAGCTTTTAGCTGTAATTTTATGTGTGAGAGACTTGTTTAATCATCTCACCTGTCATAGTTCCAACTAAGTCAGCTCTTTCTGGTTAAACTAAAGCTCAGATTAAGTCTACCTTGAGTAAGAGCTTCAAACAGAGTAGTGCTTTCAGTTAGCTTCACACCCCCAGGTGTTGATTACATCAACTGCAAAGTATCAATAGTAAGAAAATGAGTACATCAGGTAATGGCTCTTTCAGTCGAAATAGTCCTAAAAGACCTATAGAGTTGTTACATGTGACGTCACTTCTGAGTCCATCACCTGATTTCAAACAATGTACATTTAGTTTAGACTAAACACCTGACTAAAATAAATATTTTGCTTGAAAAACAATCATTTAGACTCTAGCCGTGAGTGACATGACATGAAGACGTAGTGACAGTATTTAATCCTCACTGTGATAGTGTGTGTGCACACACCTCCGTCCAGAGTGAGTTTGGAGCGCCACTCCACAGGCAGGAATTCCACGTGCTCGTCATTGTGACCAGGGAAGTGTTTCTCCTCCATCTTCCTCACTCCATCCCTCAGCCTGCACAAGCACAGGACACTTAGATTAGCTTTCATTCGGCTTTCATACGACGTTCATACGCATTTCATATGATTTGTTGTTAGCTCACCTACTAGCTCACCTACATCTACTGGCAGGAGTGGGAATGAACAATTGAAAAAAGCAAAAACTAGCTATTTAAGCAATGTGACAGCATGCTAATTCAAGCATGCAGCTGCTGTGAACCCAACTGGACGGCAGAAATATGGCAAAACAAATCTAGTGATAAATTGTGGGCTTAAAAACTGTGCAAGATTTTCAACCTGTGACACAACAACTGGAGAGATATTGAAACAGTGATTTCTGAGGCAGGTGTAGACAACCACATAAACAAGCATGAATGAAGCTTAACACAGCTCCAGGTATGTTCTGATGACGGCGCAACGCTAGAGAAAAAGTCAACAGTGCAGAGTATGTGTCTTTGAATGCTGACACATGTTTGCATGAGAATGTCAGCAGACCAGTAGCACATTAAGTTCAGTTCAGGGCGTATAGCAGCACACAGACTGTCTCTCAGACGAGCTGTCATGAGCAGAGCGATGACTGGTTCATTTGTGCTCAGTGATGCAGCAGCTTCAGCCATGCAGCAAAAGCCCCATTAGCTGCACTGCTGCATTTTGTAAAGTATGTGAAGCACAGGGCTGCATACACTAAGAGAGGAGAGAAGGCTGGGCTGGGACAGGGAGGAGGAGAGGAGCTTTTAGGAGTGTGCTCTGAGGACAGGACCAGCAGAACACTGCACATTTGGACAAACTACAGGGGGATACAGCTTTTAAAGACAAACTACAGAATTTACTAGTACATAGGATGTAAATGTATCGAAAATAAGATACTAATCAATACTAAAACAAGTATCGAAAGCAGATACTCATTTGAGTAAGTTTTGATACTAAAAAAAGACATTCACAGGACATTAGGAAATTACATCAGGAAATTAACCTTTCTTGAATAACTTTAGAATGATCTTGGGCTGTATCACAACTACTATACTAAAATTTCAAACTCAATTTCAATACTAAGAATAAACTTGATACTCAATACCGATTCTGATACCACGATGATGATAAAAACAGTACTTCGTTTGACATTTTCAACATTAAACCATAGAACTTTCTTGTAATACCAGTCGTCCAAGCAGGTTCCATAATGTATTTTCCAAACTATAAGTCGCACTGAACAATAAGTCGAATTTTTGGGGAACATTTATTTTACAAAATCCGAGACCAAGAACAGATATTTTATCTTTAAAGGCAAGTTATAATAATAACAATAAAATGGAGAACAACAGGCTGAATATCAGTACAGCACGATAATGTAACACATTTATATTTCTTCAGCTACATGAAGCAAAGACAGAACTGAACATGTGTCTGGTATGTTAACATAAGATATTAACAGTTAATCAGATAACTAAAGTATAAAAAACAAGTTTACTCTGGATCTCACTCCAAATCACTAAATGCATTGAATTCTTCATCCTCTGTGTTGCTTCTGAACACCTCCGAAGGTATTTTCTTCCGCGTGGCTGTCATACTGGTACAAGCCTAGAGTGGCCTCGAGCAGTTGTCAGTATGACAATAACAAAGATGTGAAATTATATATTTTAATAATTTCATAAATAAGTCGCATCTGAGTATAAGTTGTACCCCCCCGGACAACTATGAAAAAAAGTGTGACTTATAGTCCAGAAAATACGGTACTCTTATACTTGTTTTGATACAGCTCAAGATCATTCTCAAGTTAGGAAAGCTTAATTTCTGCCCTGTGAATATAACTTTTTTAGTATCAATACTTCGCTCAAATGTGTATTTAGTTTCTACACTAGTTTTAGTATCGATTACTGATTTTCGATATTTTGGACAATCCTATTACAAGTTTCAAATATTTCAACAACTAAACTAATACCAACTGTATTATGACTGTGTTAAGTCTGTGTTAAGTCTGTGAATGAGTCAGTCAGAGCCTGCAGCTGATCCCCGGGTGATCTGTTGCCTTAGAAGGGCCTTGGTGGCTGTCACTAATCTGGAGGGAGGCAGCCGGCAGCAGCTTGGCCTGACTGTGCTGAGCCGGGCTAAGCTTTGTGGTTGGGCCTTTGTCAGAGAGAGCGGAGCGTGGAGAGAGCAGTGGCTGTAGTAGTAACAGGTCATGACACAGCATATGTTTACATAGAGTTTACACACCAAGCAGGAGAGCATATTAGCGTTAAATGGAGATGTTTGCTCTGTGCTGACACCACATTGCTCATGTGAGATAAAACACAGCTGGAAGCACAGGGATGACCTATAAAATGTATTTCTGGTAGGGCTGTGCAATAAGCAGCAAAATACGTTCAGCGCAATACAAGCATCCATTTTGCAATAAAAGGAATGAAATTTTAACTTTTTTTTTTTTTTACAAATTGCTCTCAGAGTAATTCCTCATTTTTAATCCCAATATAATATTATTTCACTTTTAAAATAGTACATATAGGGTGATTTGTTTAGTTATATAAATATAGCATTAACCCTGCCAGCAGGATGAATTCTCGCAATCTTTGTGAGTTCACAAACTCTGGAGAATCCACCTCGTTAAGCTCTGACTGAAGCGTTTGTTTGTGATAGGTCCTGCTCCACCAGTGGTATGGAGCCTGACCAATCACAGGGCACTAGGTGGTTTGGAAGCCCACACCGAACGAACCGAAACAAACATGGCAACGCCAACAAATGTACTTCAGCCTATTTTAGTAGAAATACAGAGCATTTAGTTTGGTAAAGAGGGAAGCACATTGTACATTTACGGATGGGTAAGATGTGTCTGCTTTTCTCTCATCTGGATTTAACAGAGTCAGAGGGCTGCACATACGATTCTGGTGAGAACCAAATTTGACCCTGGTCAAAACATACACACAGTTGTATTCTGTGTCATTCAGATTTGTTTCATTGTGTTCTTTCCCTCTGAGCTGCAGGAATTACTCTGTTTGAATTTTTTGAATTGTGGCATCACAGGTAAAAGTCTGGAGGTCCTTCTGTGCTGTTTTAAGACCATCAACATCAGACTTGTTCCGAGCATTTGTGTTATTAACTCACCTTCATTACAAATACATGCTTATTTTAGCATGCCGACCACGTTACTTTATGGCTAGCTTTTGTTTTTTTCCATGGTGATCTAGCACAAAACCAGACTGATTGGAATAACGGGGAATTTTAACATATACAAATTATTTTGTATGAGAATGCTAAAAATGCCAATAGTTTTGTATAAGCCAAGGCCCTCTTATAGATGCCATCCCTCCTCCCTCACTCACATTGCAGTGTTTTTGATAATCCGTCCCTGATCCATCTTCTGTCCGATCCCGTGCACCACAAACACGATGTGGGTGGTCTGTGGGGGCCTGTCCTCTGGAGACGAGTCCTCCACGAAGCCCCGGTGCAGCCGTGTGCCACTGCTGGAGGCTAAAACACACGACACAAGTGCAAATTTTACTTCCTGGTTAGAAATCATGACATCACACTGGAAATTCAACAAATGTTACCCAGCAACCATGTAGTACTCTGGGCCAAACCTCCACTAATCTGCACTGAAATTATTATTTGACAAATACAAATTTGAGAAAACAGCAATATTTTCAAAAAAGGTTTGAATGTTTATAAAAAAAAAAATGTGTTTCTTCTTTGTAAAAGTTGCAAAACTTTTGGACAGAATTCTTCGTTGTGTGACGCCACCTATATGGAACGCTCTAATTCCTGTAACTTTCAACATATTTTTCATCTTTTCTTCTCAAACTGCTTCTTGATTGGTGTAAAACTATATTGATATATTTAAGTATTATCATGCCAAATTAAGTCAAAATTAGAGAATCGTCATACGCACTTTCAGTCTTACATATAGTCCAATGAGATCAGTGAGTTATAGGTAACGTCTCATTGTGATTTTTCAGATAAGCATTGTGGTTAGATTTTATTTGATAATAGGATTTTGTTCAAAGTTCACATTTTAAACACATCCAGAAAAATGGACAAAAAGGCAGCCCTAGTGACATATCACAGTTAAGGCCATTAAAGGATCCGTATGTAAGATATTGATTTTAAATTCCATAGGCATTGAATAGAGCTCTTGCTGGTAAAAATTGTAACGCTGAATTATTGGACATGATGGAAACGTGTGTCCTCTATCTGCAGGTTAAGACACTTCCAACCCAGGCTCAGATGAATCATCTGTTTTATATTTTAAATTTCACAAAGTCTAATAGACTACTTCAACATAGAGGGCAATATTAGGAAAAAACGAGCACATTTTAAGCAAGCACAATTTAAACAGGGGCACTGAGAGAACACTGAAATCAGAACTGCTAATCAAATACAATGAGATGCTTTTTCAACATGTTTGTATTCATCTAAACTACAAGTCTAGCAGGTTTTTTGCATTGTTTACAAGGGAATATCCACAGTAGACTGAATATTGAGTTATCTGCATAGAAAAGTAAACATCGCCTTTATAATAGGTCTAATGTGAAAGCAAAAATTGGGACTTTGTTTTAATTTTGCTTTATTTTTAACACATTTTTCTTCCAAATATTTGTTGGTTTTCAGATGCTAGAATGTACTGATGTTATACTCCTGATTTGGGGGCAAGAGCCACTTTTTCCACTTAATTACACTGTATTTTGTCATGAAATATCCAAAAAGTGAATTCAGATCAACTGAACCCGATCATTTCTATGTGACTAGACTCCGTATGGATTTTTAGCTGCCCCCGTCTGGATCACATTTTGTAGGCCTTTAGAATGTTGTCATGTAATCCCGGCAATATATTTTTTTTTCTGGACTTTTAGATTTTGATATAAGAATATTATTTTTGTGCATTGTGTTGGGCTGCAGATAATGATTATTTTAATATTGTTATCGATTATTTTTCTGATTTGTCAACTTTTTGAATACATTTTTAACCAAATAAAAGTTGAAATATGGTCACTGAATGCTTCTAAATATTTACAAATGAAGTGTATTAATGTTCATTCTTTTTGACATTTTGATTTAATAATGCCACTGTTAGAAAAAAGTATTTTCAAATGCATTTTAGAGTCTGTATAGTCCAAAATAAATATTACAATTATCAAAATACAACAACTACAACTGCAGCCCTCGCAGTTTGACTCCAGGTTCTCTAGTAGCTGTTGTCTGGTCGGCCTCTGGTCTGGGCCATGTGCCATGTGGCAGGAGATTTAGGCTGTGGAGTATTTGTGTGTGCAGAGATTTGAGAGCTCCACTGCCAGCTTGGCTCTAATCTATTTCCATCAAACAGTGTATCCTACGTGACTCCATTTTTAAATACACATCTACTCGCACACTGGGGATCGCCAATATATTGGTTCCAGTATCGGTATTCGCAGGTATTGATTGATTTTGTCGCTGTGTCATTCCCGGATTATCTTTGGTGCATCAGATGTGTCTTTTTGAACTGACCAATGAGTAAAAGTGGAATTAGAAGAGCATTGGATGGCTATATGTTTACACGTAAGCATGTAAAAATTATTTCAGATCCAAGAATACATTTTACATTAACTTCAGATAGATTTGAGGACCTTGCTATGGATTTTAAAAGCGAAATATCAGTATCGGCAAATACCGGTGATTGGCCACAGCAGCTGGCCAAATGTAGCATTGGCTCCAAAAAAAAAAAAAAAAAAAAAAAAATGTAAAAATCCATATCGGCTCTTTCCTATTGCTCACACAGTATGACCATTCACATATGATTTAGTGTTATAGTAGTTGACTATACATTTGGATGTATAAAGTGTAAAATGGGTTTGATTATAATAATACTGACGTGCCCACCTCATTCGCTAACATCCCTGCTCATCTCAAACACTTATCCATTAGGGCAAGTGCACACCTGGAGCCTGTCCAAGCTCCTTTGGACATGACAAACCGCTGCCACTACTTCAAGCTAGCATGCTAAAGCTGCAGAAGAGATCACATGGTACTGGATTTTTATGAAAGGCAGAGTTTTGCCCCAGTACAGATATATTAAAATAGTAAAAGCAAATGGGACATATATCTACTGTCTGTGTCTAATTATAGAGCATTTCATTCTCCACAATAACATGATTAGATCCCTAAAATACTCAAACATGCCTGGGTGATATCTAAAATCACTTCAGGCATGTTATTGATGAGGAAACAGAGTGTATATATAAATGGCTATAGCTAACCTGCTGTTAAGAAAAGGAAGTAATCATGGGTTCACTTCTGGGTCCATTGACTCCTATTCACTTTACATTGGAAAACCGTGTCCCCTCTCACTGTAACTGCTGCTGTCAGGCTTGTCACTTTGGTCTTAAAATGTTCGTATTAACCCGCTCTACGTGATCCTGGGTTTTATTTTAGTATTGCATTCCGTAAATCAAGATATAAACATTAATAACAGACAAATCAGACGCCTTCTTTTCCAAAGGTCGCACCCACAGGTGTTAGCAACAGGTTTGATTGCCAACATTGCTAAGCGGAAAAAGGGCCGTTAGCTTCAACATCTTTGCTCCTGATTGGTACTTTGCTCTGATACTCGTGCTCAGAATTCCAAATATGAGACTCGGTTTTAACATGGTACAAAGCTTAAGAAAAAAAAAAAAGAAGCATAATACAGTCTCCTTGAACAATAAGCTGATTTGCATACAAACCTTTGGAGAAGCCCAGTTTCTGAGTGACCGTTCGCGCAATCTTGGAGGTTGTTGCGTCGCTGTAGAGGTAGACTTCTTCCACGCTGTGCCAGTCCACGTGGGTCCGACTCAGCTTCAGGTGGTGGATGGCTAAGGACAGCAATGAGAAGGCTAACAATTAATACAAAAATCTCAAAACAAAGCGGTGGAAGAATACTACTTAAATCGTACTAAGCAGGAGGCAGTGTGGTCAAACAGCCCAATCAAATGCAGCGTGGGGCATTGATTTGCAGGGGCTCAAGAATGGAAACACACGACAACACAAGAAATGAAGAAAAAAACAAGATCCACCATCAGGATTTCGGCTCTTCCTTGTCCAAGTCATAAGGAGGCCATCTTTGGTTCCAAATCAGGGACCAGGGCAAGTAAGAGCAGAGCTATGGCTACAGAAGGCACTCAGGAAGCTGTTGATTCGGTCACTGCAGCAACAAGAACATGCTCGCAAATTTTCAACACTTAAGTTAGTAAAAAGGAAGAAATTTATATTTTATTTTAAGTATTTAATTCCATAAAGTCCATATGACAGGTTAGTCTACTAAAAACATTGTTAACATAATTATATTTATGATTTTACTAAATATCTTATTTTTTCTAGTGTTTTGGAGAAAGTTTATAATTTTACTTAGTGGTTGGCCATGTTCTATAACTTTTACTTAGCAACCATAATGTTAACAATGGCCAAAATTTGACTGATTTGCATAATTATTTTGATAGACTAATAATTAAAAAAAAATGACAACAGCTTTATTTTGTCGAAGGTTTAATATGTCTGCAAAATGTCTTCTTGTTAAACTGTTTATCCTATGTCCCAAGAAGTGTTCATGTAATTCTTATCTGTGTGGTATAAAAATGTTCTATGTACAGACACTGACTAAACCAAGCCGTAATTTTAAAACCATGAAACCCTGTCATATGGGCTTTAGTACATTTTGAGTACTTAATTCAGTGGATTAAACCAATTTGGCAAGGTGTAATGTACAAAAATGTGTTAAATCATGAAGAACTGTACTTTGAGGATTGGGAAAAAGTAAAATAATGGACAGGATACTAGATTCTGCTTACCACTGGCCGAGAGAATATCAAATATCAGCTTATGAGACTATGCTAAAAGGTTGTACAAGGACACCGGGTGAAAATAGATGGGAGGGAGATGGGAGGGAGATGGGAGGGAGATGGGAGGGAGATGGGAGGGAGGGGTAGAGCGTGTTGATCCCATCTTTGTGCTGAGAGAGACTGGCACTGGACCAAGTGAGCTGTAAGTTCCAACTTGGAACTATTTAAAAGCTTTGCCAATTTGTGTAAACTGCAGTTTTATTGTTGTCTATTCGTGAACATGTGTTTTCACGTTTGGTTGGCCTTGCGCCACAGGTGTGCTGACTCATGAGTCAGGTCTGTGGAGAGGCAAGCCCGCTCCAAGCAACGGAGCTCAGCAGTGACCGTCCACCCTGTGTTTCCAGAACTAAATTTACCATGTTTTTCTCATAGACTTTACAAAAAAAAAAAAAAAAAAAGAATATTAAAAGTTCAAAAGTTGGTTAGCCTCTACGCTGCCTTTGGACTCTTAATATTTGAAAAGTCAATGGGAAAAATGAATGGAAAATGGACTTCCAGAACCAGGCTGTCACTGTTGAGCTCCATAAACCCACCTGTGATCAAATACCTGTTTTCATTTTTGCCTATCTGTTGGCTAAAATGTTACGCAGTAGGGCTTTAAAATTCGAATAGGTTGAATAGTGAACATATTCAAGCATATTCACTTCACACAGGTAGTCACTAGTTGCAGTGCGTTGATGCCATAGACCTAAATATGAGGTCTAGCAATATGTTACAATATATTGAATGACCTGTGCTGTAGATAAAATCGTTTTTTGGAAGAGGCATTAATTTTTCATTCCACACGCGTTTCCATCTTTGACCTACATATTCAAAAAGCTGCTGTTATGTAATAAACGTCAAAGATTAGTTCTCACGGGGGCGGAGCTACTTCCTGGAGAGGGTCAGTAGTACTCTCAGAACAGGGACAGGCATGGACATGTGAGGGGTCATCTGCAGCCGCTCTGCTATAGGACCACAATGGCTCCTCTGTCCGGCTCCTCCGTCCAGATCTAAGCCGCCGCTCATCCCTCAATACAGCGCTTTGTCCCGGCTCTGTGGTGACGACTGGGGAGGAGGTTCATCAAACAGACAATCATTCTGCCAGTGGGACGGATACAGGGGAGCAGGATGGACCGGCTGAGTTAGCGGGTCAAATGCGGTGGCTCAGGGAGGTCAAGCTCTAGGCACGTTTTGGACAGTTGTGAGAGATTGGGCAGCATAAAATATCACACCTTTATCAATAGTGTAATCTATTCTGTTCTAACAAATGATTTTCTTCAGATCAAGTTTAGTTTGTTTTCATTCCTGACAGTTTGAACTTTTCCTCAGAGCGGTCACTGAGGCTGTAGCCAACTAAAGAAATTCTTGGTCGACTAAAGACATGTCCTGATGATCGATTAGCCAATTTAAAAGGAAGCGTGGCAAAAGATCTGGTTTATCGTCTTGTGGGCACATCTCCTGATTTCAAATGCCTCTTTAATAGTGATGTTTGTTTTCTGGTCCTCAGTCCATAATGTGGTTCTTTCAGCTGTTCTTTTTTTGTTCTCAGACTGCAGATGGCGCTGTCAAAACCAGACACGGCACAGCAGCATCATTTGACCGCTCTGAGGAACACTGCAAGGGAGCAGCTGAAATTGTCAGGTATAAAAACAAACAAAGAAAACGAACTCTGGTCTGAAAAAAAGTAATCTGGTAGACAAAATTATCAAAGACCAAATTAGCCTCATTGGACAAGTATCTATTTTGATTCAATTTTACACTAAAAAGACAGAAGACAAAAGGGACCCCATACCAGAAGCGCAACAATTAAAGGCAATTTATCACTAATATGCATTTATTTTGGACCGACAAGTAAAAAAGTTTGGTCTTGATACCAAATGTAGCACAACCATGAAAAAAGTAATTGTAAATTTTTAAAAATTATTTTAAAATGAGCTGCAATTGGTGATCGACCACTTTTGGAGGTAAAATTCCAATCCATAGTTTTCCCAAAAATTACAAAATAAGACTAAAACCATAACTTGAGATCTTTTTAAACATGTTTCAAGCTAACTTTTTAACTTTTCATGATTGATTTGAAATTATTTTAATGGGTTGCCAGTTACGAATACCCATATTAACTGTTTCTGCAGCAGGTCCCAAATTGCTTTACTTTCCAAGTAGCTGAATAAACGTGCGAGTTTACGAGTTTGAGATGGGGGAATGAGTGTGATTGGCTAAATATTCTAGATCATCAAGTTTTGTTTTTAGATCAAAATCAGAAAGAAGAGTTGCTACACTTTCTGAAGTCTCTGAAACAAGTTGAGAGAAAAAGAAGTAAACATTTTCTTGAGACAAACAAAGCAACAGCCGCCGTACCATCCTCTGGTAGAAGATCTAGCGGCTAGGCTCTGTTATCGGTGCAAGATAAAAGTCAAGTCCAAATACAACAGAGCCACTGCAAACAGAGCCTAGGACTAGCACTACGGACTAGCCTAGAACAGAAAAGGAAATCAGGTTCCACACAGAGCTAGCATCTAGAGGAAGAGGGAGTAAGCTAACAGGGCTAAAGCTAAAGAAATAAAAAAGCAGAAATGTATTACCTTGGCAGCGTTTGCGTTTGAGACCTGCCGTTCTAGTTCGGGTCTGATATCCGCTCCATTTGAACAGAAAGGGGAGGTAAAACGCGGGCAAGTGGGAGAGAACTGACAACCAACAGAGAGTGAGTAATGGTGACCCCCGCGATGCAAGCCAACACACACACACATATATACAGCACAGAGCTGGTCAGGTAGTGCTGCTGTCAGGGTGCCCCGCTCAGCACATTCACGAGGCAGCCCCAGTCAGACAGCGCAGCACTGCTACTTGGCATACGGCTCAAAGAGTAGCACCACGTAATTAAATAGAAGGGAGAGCTGCATTGCAGGTCTGACTAGCATGCTATAGAGGAAAATAACTAGTTCATAATCTCTGCTATGTTACCCTTGTTTTGATGCAAATGTGTAAAGTAATGAATATGTGTTTGTGATTATAGGTGGTGCAGAAGTGTTCTACGGCAGGGGCTGTCTATGATGGTACGTGTCCTCACAATATGATAGATAAAAGCATTCTTTGTTCAGTTGTGAATGTGTAAGTAAACACTACAAACAGTAAATACTTTGCATTTTAAAACAAAACATTTCTCTTGTAATCCTGCAAAACAAAGCCTCTATGTCATTCCTTCTGACCGCCAGAGGACGGTACTTTGCAACTGGATATTTACATGTGTGTGCACAGGTCTCTGGCAGTCATCTGGAACTCATAGAACCTCAGTTACATACGCGACTCTCCTAATTGCTTTTCTTGTTTAAAGGCTCAATAAATATCCATAAGATAATGTCATACTGTGTTTTGAACTAGTCCAAACATTAAAGAGATGACATCATTTCATTCTCTAAATTCCTAGGACCATCTGTGTGTAAAGCCCTCCCTCACAGCACTTATTTGTTTCTCAAATCAGCATCTCCTTTTGTGTGTGTGTGTCTGTCACTCACGAGGCTCTCACACACACACACACACACACACACACATCTGACTTGCAAAGCTCAGCAGAGATACGGCACGCTGAGCTAAGTGCACATGGAGCTAGTTTCCTGGACAGGCTATCAATACACTCCTGATGGACTTTAATAGGGACACATGATTTATGAAGCAGTGAACGTGGCTCTAATCACATTCATCTGTGCGGAGGCCAAATGTTGGGCTGATGACTCGCTGACAAATCTGAAAAATGTGACTTTATGCTTTTTTTTCCTTTTTATATATTTTTATCCATCCATTTTCTTCTGCTTATGTGGGGCTGGGTATATTTCAAATATAAAGTAAAGTAGTTATTGCCATGAATGTTCCACAGTATGGCATTAGTATGGCAAAAATGATCCATCTCCGTGGAGACGATGGTTACAGGTAAGATGTATGGTGAGGTAAGTCCGTACAATTGGAAAGCAGGTTTTGTATTAAATAAATTAGATTGATTCAATGCCACGCCATGGAACAATCCAGACAAAGCAAACATCTCCCTATAGAGACAAGAAGGTCAACCACAAAAGTTACATGGTGCACCTTTAATTTCATGCTTGAAATTCACCTCACATAAATTGCATCTTAGTATAATTTTAAGGCTGACCTGGTTAGTAAGGTAAACAGCAACTGCAAAGTAGGACAAAAGTTTTTTTTTGGAAGCCTTTCATTGAAACTTTGAAGCTAATGTCCTCAACATTCCCTAAGGGTGTTATGCTAACTGAAGGCACTGCTCTTTCTGAACGTCTGTTAGTCAATTTAGGCTTTCATCTGAGCTTTGTTTTACACAATCTGAACGAACTGACGTCACTGGAACTACTACTGGTGAGCTAATTTTGTACTGTTAAACAAGTCCCTCTCAAATAATATTACAGTCACATGCTAGCTAGCATTAGCCAACTGTTTTTCAGTGAAACTTTAACACCTAATTGGGCCCATGAACACTTGCACTGAGAGGCTTTCAGAGGCTACTGAAATGTGACGTTAAAATCCATTTTAAATTTTCACTTAGATCTTAAAACTGGCTGTGTTTGCTAATGTCTTCATTGAGTCACCATGGTAACTACTGAACATTCTGCCACAGACATGCATGCAGTACACCCCCTGTATGATGCTACTGCAAAGTATCAATTATGGATATTTTTATTTAGCATATATATGCACATATTGTCAAACAACTATTGTGATATTGTGTAGACAATATATCTACACCTCTACACCGCCAGTGCTGATGAAACATGAACTTTGTGTTAATCTTACAGTCATGTTATGGCAGCAAAAGCATGTGTATATCCTATACGCTAGATTCTTTACTAACCTTTACACTCTCTACGATGAGAAGAGATTGAGGTCAAGAGGGGGTTGAGAGATAAGTATATTCTGTATTAATCAATAGTTATGGACTTCTACTTATGGCCTATGAACTTTTAATGGTTAGAACATAAGACCAAACGGAGACTTACAAATACTAAGCCACAAAAATGATTTAAATAAGTCTACCATTGACGTAGGTGTGTACGTCTGTGTTATTCTATTGCAAAGATGATTCAAATCTGGTCAGGCTGCAATGTAGTCCAACTAGTCCTGGCGATATTTTTAATACCACTTAGGATACTGGTACCTCAACCAAGAGGTCAGTATTTTTCCATACTTATGAAGTGTTCATGATGTAAAACTGAAAAGTAAAGGGACATATTTTAGGTGAGTAAAAAGGAAATAATAACTTTTCAGATTTTCAGATACCACTTTATAATAATCACACTTTAATTGACCTTAATAAAGCATGAACAAAAACCGAATTCATTATGAACAAATAGTTTGTTAAGAATCAGTCAGACTTCTAACCCCAACTCCTTAACGGAGCTCAACAGCGACGGCTCACCCCCTCATTCCAGAAGTAAATTTCTCATTTATTTTTCCCATAGACGTTGCAAAAAAAGAAAGAAAAGTTTGAAAGCTTGCTCAGGGCTAATCAGTTATGACCTATAATTTTATTTAATTAACCCTGTTTCTAAGACTTAATAAACTGCTAAGTTACTAAAACATTTTGCAGAATTGTTCATTTTAAACATGCTTTTTGGACTGAAAACAACATTAGTTAGCATGTAGCTGCTAACCACAATGCCTTTGAACTCTTAATAGTTTAATATTTTGAAAAGTCTATGGGAAAAATGAAAGGAAATTTGACCCAGAATCAGAGTGGACATAGAAGTTTAGCGCCATTAAATAATGACTTATCTGAACTTATAGTTCATTGTGAATTAAGTCTATGAAAGAAATTAAAGAAGTAGTTATTATTAAATGGTACAGGTTTTTTCATACCATATTGTATATAACCTTGACAAGAATTATGCCACATATTGTCTACAAGATTATATATATTCTGAAAATATGGTAAATTAAGATATTGAGTGAAAATGTCTATGATGAAAAACCTGTAAAATTTAAATTTTATATAAAATAGATTTTCAAATTTAAAGGGCTCATATTACGCTCTTTTCTGATCTGTTATAATGTTTCCTGATCACAAACAGACCTGGAGTTATGTTTTGTTTCATTCACACATTTAACACACAAATGCTGCATATTTGGGCTTAGTTCTTCTCTCAAACAGAAAACACTCAGTTCCATCTTATGATGTCATGTGGTAATACAGGAAGTGCTCCATTTTCTTTTCACTAGAATCATTTGGATGATTTCAGCCCTGGAATTGCCAGTCTCTTCTGACCTAAATGTAAAAGGTAGCTGCTAACTTAAAAACTACCACTATGTGACATCACAAGGTGGAAAAGAGCATTTTGAGCTTTGGAGATAAAAAAAAAAAAAAACAAGTGCAAAAAACATGTGTGAATGAAACAGAACACAACTCTAGGTATGTTTTTGAGGAGGTACCAACATTATAACATGTCTTAAAGCTCACAAGAGTCCATTTTGTGTAATAAGAATTTTAAATAGTACGGCTTTTTTCATACCATATTGTTAAACCAAAATGGCATAATCTTGATTAGAAGTACGCTATATATTGTCTATAAGATCTTTCAATATGCTAAATTAAGATGTAGAGTAATACTGCGTATGATGAAAAACCTGCACAATTTCAGATATAAATATTTAAATGTTATACTTTTGTTAATACTGCCCAGCGCTGACCATTACAACTATAAAAGTGTGTGTTATTCCACAGTGTACATTACTTCTATTGAGCGTGAATGAACCTTTAGACTTGAATTGCTAATTAGTGCTCAGCTTTGGTATCACAGTCTAAACATTTGTGCTGCACCTTCTCCGTCGCCATCTCCGTGTCTGTTTTCATTCACACGCCCACGACATGAATCAGTGCTGACTTTGGCTGCCTCAAGGATCTACTGAATAAACCACTATCAAAGATACGTAAGCGAGCTAGCTAACAGGGCCTGCAAAAAACTATGACACGAGCTGCACCTGTGAAAAACAAAGCACTCATCCTCATGAATCAATACTAAACTACTCAAATGGAGTCTTAGGGCATTACTGTCCTTCCGTTAGCATCCGTTAGCATCTTAATAGATTTCTAATAGCCAGATCAGACTTCTGTGTCCTTCGTTTTTGTTTGACAAAAGAGAAAATGAAGACTTTAATAAATACATAGACTTTAAAACTTTAACTCCAACTAATCGACAAAATAGAAATACTATGGTAGAACTGAGAGATGATATTGTAATTAAATTAAATTAAATATTAGCTTAGCTTATTGTAGCTTATAATCATCATGCACCAGATCATTTTTAGTGTAGAAAAGTGTAATTGGCTTTACCCAAGTACAGATATATTGTAAAACCAAAATAACTACAAAGCGTTTTATCCTTTGAGAAACAGGAAGTGTGCTGTTAGCATGCAAGTTGTTGTTAGTAGTATTGTTAGTATCTGAAAGTTGTGAAAAGTGCTTAAAAATTCATTGCTGTGAATAATTAGGATGCTCAGAATGCATTAGGAAAGAGAGAGAGAACTTTGGACCTTTTAAAATGAACTAGTTCTGTTTTTTATGTTTTTAAAACAGTAAAAATCAGGTGCAGTGTATTTAATTAACTAAATACAATCCGTAATCTGGCTCTGAGAAATCTATTGTCATTACCAATATAAAATATTTCCCTGTAACCACAGTGTCATTCTCACCATCTCTGCGGTCGACCGTGCTGACCACTAGATCCGTCTCCAGCGTATCCTGCATCTGCTGCCCCCTAAAGTGCCGGAGGTGCTCGTGCTCGATCAGGTCACTCTCCTCTTCGTCCAGAGGGAGCCACGAGCCGTCAATGAACCACTGCCCCCGCATCACCGGGATGTGATCTTGTTCTGGACAGGAGAGGACCAGATACACACATGTCAATACACTTAACAATGTAATCCTCACCTCCATGTCGTTTATAAAAAGGACTTTCAGTTTGAGGGAAAACAACCAAGCAGTAATATAATAACGTAATAAATAATGTAACAGACAACAGATGCAAATAAAAGTGAACTGACAGTGATGTCTAAGAGTAAGTTGTCAAAAGATAAGAAGACAAAAGGGTTTATGTGTTATTATATCAACATCGTAGTAGCTATGCCTCGCAGACTTTTTTCCAATACAAATCAGTTAGAAGTGGATTTTCATTGAGAGAGGATGTTGACAGAAGCAATTACACTGAGAAGTTCAATTTCCCCAAACACAGGGATATTGTTTTGTCATAAACACGACATGCATTATTTGTAGTTGCAACAGCAGCAAAGGCTCACAGAAACAAACCTTTGGGAACAAGTGATTTGTAAAGATGCTTTAGCCTTTGAAATGGAAGTAGTTTATGTGGGCTTGTGAGGCTGGGCTGCACCAGACATGAGACATGAGCTTGCAAAAACACTGCCTCTCCTTTCTAAGAATTCACCAGACTGTGTGCATTCACTTTACAATTTAAATATTATGGTCTTGGTCTGTCCAAAATTCTTAATAAACCACTTAAGCTGGATTCAACATTTGTTCTATCTGGAGTGAAGCGGGCAGCTGTCTGTCTAACGGTCTGGTTAACTATCAAACCCTCACATCAATATGATATGTTTCGTGATGTTATTAGCACACAGATTCATTTAGCTGAACTCAATAGAGAGAATCTAAACAAAAAACATACTATTCCTATGATCATAAATGGTACAAATTGTATCATCCAGCCTATGATGATACATGTGCTGTAAGTAATATGAGCAGCAAGAGTAGTAAAGCCATCTCCACTTCATTAAACCTCTTCTTTCCCACAGGACCAGTTCTGCGTTACATCAAGGCCATTTCTGATTACAGTCCAGGCTCAAGTTAATTTCAAATGAGCTCCCTCTCCTGTGAAGAAAATGTGGTACGCCGTACTGGCTCTGAATGTATAATTAAAGGTCTCATATTACACAAAATTGACTCTTCTGAGCTTTTAGCTGTGTTAGAATGTTGTTAACTCATCAAAAACATACCTGGAGTTGTGTTCTGTTACATTCACAGACGTTAGACTAATCCTTTATTATTAGTCTGTCTACATCTACAACACTCAAAATGCTCTGTTCCACCTTGTGATGTCAGGAAGTGGTAGTTTTCAAGTTAACAGCTACATTTTATCTTTTGTTCAGTAGAAATAGGAAATTCCAGGGCTGAAATTATCCAAACGAGTTGAGAGAAGGTGTGGTTTAAAAACACAGTGGAGCACTCCCTGTATCACCACATGACATCGCAAGGTGGAACAGAGTGTTTTCTGTTAGAGAGAAGAACTCAGTCTAATATGCAGGTCTCCCGTATTAAACATGTGAAAACAAAATACAACTCCGGGTATGATGTTGATGAGGAAACGACATTATAAAGTAGATCAGAAAATAACGAAGTGGGTTAACCATTTGGGACACGCAACCGACTAAGAGAGCGCATTATCCAGGCTCCTGTGTGACAGTGACAAGCCCAGAGAGGCTGAGGGGAGACGGGGCAGGAATACTTAACAGGTCTGCATTGGCTGGAGGTTATTCACTCATCTGATAGCGCGCTGGCAGCTGCTCTCCACAGATAACTCTGTTCTTGACTTGATAAGTTTCATGTGACCTTTTAACAATAACGGGGTGGTTTAGCTTGTTTCTAATCTAATCGTTCAGAACACGCGACGCTAGCTTGAACTCAACCCTTGCTCCGAGATTGCCGTCAGACTTCAAAAGCAGTTCTAAGCAGAAAAAAATGCAAACGGAATACTTTCCAGAAAATGACTTGACTGAAAATTACACCAAGGAGATAATTAAGAGTTTTTGCGGCAAGATATTTGGGGAATAAACATGGTAATTTCAAGATTAAGAGCTGAGCTGAGCTAAGGACAAAAATGTCTTAATGAGCCTAGCTTCAAAAACATTCTGTCAATATGTTGCAGAGAGGACGACTACGGTGACCTCAAAGTATCCAATTCCAAATAGTTGTTCAAAACTGGTTGGCAGTGTGATATTCAGCAGATATGCTTGTCGTCCTGGTTTAGTCCTGATGTATGCTTGTTCAAGTTCTGGTTTAGTTCCGGTTTTGATGTGTGTGCAAACCTTTTTCACAACAACAGAGTTTTCTGTCACACTAACGCTAACAACAACTTTGCATGTCCAATTCCTGCTTCTTGGGACAATAAAATGCTTTATAATAAGACAAAGACAGTACACAGCTGACTTGTACTTGTATACATTAACAACTTAAGTTCTTGTATAGATTGGGACAGGGAACGGGTCATGGGATTGAAAACAACAAGTTCAAACAGGGATCCGGGAGGTGACTGAAATCAGAAAATGGGGCATGGACAGCATCAAAAGTAATGACGGCACATTCCTCCATTCACACACCTGCGGGCCATCCTCCAGAGACCTCTGGAAGGGAGGTGTGTCAGTCAGAGTAACCTGCCAGGTCTGTCAGGCTGACCACGCCTCCAGGAAGTGACAACTGATACATGCTGATATATGTCACCAGCCAAGACCAGTGACAGGTCTGAAGATGGCTCGCAGCTGCATCTGTGCTGTTGTATAGTGAGTTATAGTTATAGTCACTATTAGAAATGACCAGATTCAACATTTGTCAATTTCCCTCCCATATATTTTTACTAAACTACAATGTAAATCCATAGGACAATCTGGAGGTTGCTCACATCACAATCTAGACTCTGAAAACGACCTATAGCAAATCGTGGGGCTTCTCTGCATGGCACTCAGTGTTAAACTCCAAGCCCTTTTACACAGGTCACTATGGCGATTCAATCTATTTCTTCTCTGGGCTCTTCCTGGAAAGAGCCATGAATTAGTTAGCACAGATCAGCTGAGGCCGGCTGAATGGGCCCAGTGATGGCCAGGTCCCAAACCACTGGTCAGGGAGAGGAGAGCCACAGCTAACAGCACATAACACATTTAAGGTAAGATACAGATCAATGTATGTCAAAGGAGAGAGCATAAGACGACCCTGGGATGTCATTTTGGAAAAGTAGACAAAATGGTGATACAGAAAATTACACAATAACTAAATCAAATAAATAAATAAAATAGAAATATACTGGTCTGTATAGAAACACGCATCCTTCCTACAATGATTGTATAATTAAAAAAAAATTAAAATTACAAAAAACAATGGTGGAATATTTAAGCCGATGTTTTTTAAATTACCGTAATTTCACGGCTATAAGGCGCGGTTAAAAGTTGCGAACATTGCGGGAGCGATGGATGACAGACGGCAAACAAGCCGCGCCTGGCAAGTTACGCCACGATTTGTGAATGGATTGTGGATGCTTGGGCTAACGGTGCGACTTTTGTATGTGTTAAATGCAGAAAAAGCACGAAAAAGCACCCGTAACTGAAGCTGCACCTTATAATCCGGTGCGCCTTATAGCCGTGAAATTACGGTATGTTTTTAATCATTTCTGCCCATTTTTTTTTTTGTAATTGCTTTTTTTATTTTGTCAATATTGCCAAACCCATGTCTCACAATTTAGTTTGCAAGTGGTAATTTTCTTTTCATCCCGATCACGATATTCAGATATTATGCCCAACAGAAATGTGTTATAAGAAGTCTAAGTAAAAGTATTAGATGGGGTTTAGGTATCAGAAAAATCTGAAAAAACTGTAAAATTACCCACAAAATTGCAGAACTATCACTTATCACTTGTCACTGTTGCGTTGACAACATAAGTTTTTCCATTTGACAAAGGCATTTGAGCAAAGAGTAAAATTTGATCTGCTTACTTAACCAAAGAATGACATGTTTATAGAGGAATATACACCGTGTGGTGTATATCAATTGTGGCTCTCCAGTTTGTGGATTTGCCTAATTTAGAGTTAATTGTATGCACATTTTACTCCTCCTTTGGAACACTTCTTGTTTAGAACTACAGTAGAAATGATGTAGTCCACTTTTAGCCCTGGTTTAACCCTAGATTACACATGGAAAAGTCCTGTTATTTAGATCTGGTAGTACTGGGAAAGTCAAATCTTTTCTTGGTGTGAAAAGTTTGAGGGCCACTGATCTATACCATATGAATGCACAGTACTCACGTTTCCAGTAGACTGGGTAGCACTCTCTGACAGTGATATCGACCTCGTAGAGCCCCCCTCTCACACACACCGGCTCCACAGGCACCACAAGGCCGTCCAGGTCCCTGTGGTTGGGGGACAGGGCGGAGGCGTCCATGGACTCCCGCGGAGATTGCACTGTGCTGGGCTTGGAGTCGGCTGGGCTGGCCCCGTTCACCCCCTTGCTCTCCATGCCGTTTCCAGGCGACTCCTCGTCTGCATTGTTCACCTGGAGAAAAGAAGGGCAAATATTTTAGTGTTGTGCTTCCCATGATTATAGACTGGTTGCTGAAGATCAACTGAAATCCCCAACTCAAAATATCAAACAGTCAAATTGCAGAGGAATTGTGAATACATACTGGTGTTGATACTATATTAAAATGTTAATCTCAGTTTTCAATACAAGAAATAGACTCAATACTCAATGGTGATTTCGATACCACAATGACTGTAATCCCTCAGTCGTCCAGGTAGGTTTCATAGTAATCTGTTGGCGTATATTAGTTTATGTGTCTTATACTTGTTCTGATGCAATATCACTCTAAAGCTATTCAGGAAATCTTCATTTGTCCTCTGAATGTGGCTATAATAATAATATTGATACCTCCTCAAATGAGTATCTAGTTTCAAGTTTTGGTATCGATTAGTATCTGATTTTCAATACTTTTGACAACCCTAATACATACATACTTTTTTTGAATTTTTTCTCCTGCATGACCGGGACTCAGAAGAACTGGGACTTGAACTTTAGACTCTAGTCCCTGGACCTTGAGTAGCTAGAGTCTTGATTCTTGGGTCTTAAGAGCTCGGACCAAGATAATAATACTAATATTGATAATTCAGTTAATTTATAATGGTGATTTTTTATTGAGACCATTTTAAAGCAAAATAACACAGTTCATTTTCAATCTATACTGCCAAAAGTAAACTTAAGTGTAGTGTTTAATCAGGCAGTTTTATGTTTATTTTTTTATGTTTTATTTTTTGTTTTATGAAGCTGCTCACACAGTAGAACAATGTTAATCTTTTTGACACTGTGAATGAATCGCAAAAAGAGTTAGACCACCCCAATACCCTTTTTAAAAAACAGAATATGAATGGGTTCGGCAAAAAGATCAATGTTGCCTTAGAAATTGAGAGTTTAAAAGAAAATATACTAAACTTGAAACTTCACATCAGCTTATTTACATACTGATGGAAGACTGGGGGTGAGACTTAATAGCTTTTCTTCTTCCCACTTCACCCCTTCTTATCTTGCTTAAATAAGAAAAAAATATGTGCAGTGTGCATTAAGTGTAATCTGCACAAAAAATAAATAAATAAAATGAAAATACATGATTGTAATTCAAAGGAAGGGGGGTCAAATGTAGAAAAAAGTTTTTAAAAAATGTGAGTAGAGCTTCCAGATGTGTAATACTGTGGCATATTCTTCCGTCTCTAACCTGGTTGTCTGGGATCTTTGGGTTCAGCTCGCAGTACTTCCTATACACCAGCTCGATCTTCAGCGAGTCGTGTCCTAGGAAGGGCTTCCAGGTCTTCTTGTCCTCCTTGTAGAACCAGCGCACCTCCTCCGGCCCGAGCTCGGTCACCACGTCGTGAAAGCGGTGTCTGGAGCTGTTGGAGCGGGACCTCTTCCTCCTGCCCTCGTACAGCGGGGCGGCGCAGTTCCCCTCGCTGTCGCTGGACTCCTGGGACCCCCCCTGGAGAAAACCCGGCGGGGATCCCAACTCCAACAGCAGCTGCTCCTCGCTGGACCCCAGACCCAGCAGATGCTCATCCAGACCCGCTTGGACGGAGGACATCCCCGCCGCCTTCACCGTCTCGTCCATCGGGCTCATCCCGGCGGGGCAGTAGGAGAACACGTCCCCCGCTAAAGTCCAGTCCTGGTTGTTATTGGTGCCGCTTAGATCCACGGCAGAACCTATTTTACTGCTCGGAATATTGAACGTGCTCATAACTAACTCATAACTAGCATCGGTACGCTAGCTCATCGTCTCACGGTCCTGTAAAACTACCAGAATAAAACGCGTGACAGATCCCGTTTTCGTGTCCCCATCCTGGCTCGGCTACATCCTCCGTTAGCCGCGTTAGCTCGTTAGCCGCCGTTAGCATTCGCAGCCTACAGAAGCCGGCTGGATGCTAGTTAGCTCATAGCCTCTGCAGCAGCGTTACCCCCGGAAAAACCTGTTCACCTTTCCCATTCCGCGTTAAAACACAATTACTCAATTAAAATAAAACTATTTCTTCTGGGTAAAAAGCCGCGGTAGTCCGATAAAGTGGGTTCAACGTAGGTCAACATAGTTCCCAGCTTTTTGAATTGTAATTTGACATAAACGGTAGTCAAAACAAATCAGTTGGTGAGTGGAGAGTGGACGCCGGAGTGTACAGTAGAGTGCGTGCGTGTGCGCAGGTGACAGCTGACGCAGAGATCACGGGATTCGGTCGGGGGCGCGCACGCAGGAAGGACGCGAACGTGACGCAGAGGCGGAGAGAGTGGGAATGCGCGTTTCAACCACAAGATGGCGCCAAAGACTGGTTTATGTTTGTGTAAAGCGTTTGTGAGGGTGCAGTAGCTTTTTTGAGGGGAGCAAAGACGTTATGAAGATGGAGAATTGTCACATTTATAAATAGCCTACATTTTTAATTATTATGGAGCTTAAATGATCACAAAACAAACATAAAACATAAACATTTGAGTAAAAATAGCCTCTACAGCAGGGGTGTCCAAACTATGGCCCGGGAGCCAAATGCCGCCCTCAGATCAGTTTTTATTGGCCCTCAGGCCTCCTGCTAAACTGGCCCAATTGATCATAAGCAGCACTTTTAACACCAAATTAAACTATTTCTACCACTGTATCCTCACACATCACATTGCAGTGTGATACAGACCTAAAATAAAGGTGTTTCAAGCCTTTTAAATATACAGCAGCTGTGTAAAGACCATGTTTAAAGCACTGCACTGTATTGATCACTGGTCCGTGGCCCTCTGCTTCGAATATGTTTTGAGATGTGGCCCTCCATAAAAAAAAAAAAAAGTTTGGGCACCACCTTTAGTTGTCTATCTGGAAGAAACAAAATTAAAGATGCTTAATTAGCGCTTTGCCTACACTTAATGGATCAAGTGCAAATAAATCAAATACATAAATAGACTAAGAAACATGGCAGTTCATGAGTTTCAGTGTCTTCTTACAAAGAACATTTTGATTATTATTTCCCATCCAAAATATATAATATTTAGTCAATTCTGGGTCATTCTAGTGAAACTGCCTTTGTTCTGACTTCTCTAAATTAAAATTATAACCATTGTTGAACCCTCAGCAGTAAATACACAAGTTTGGGTCTTTGTAAAGGTAACACCCAATAGTTTAACTCACAGGTGTCAGAATCATGGTAAGTTTGTCTGTTAAGCATTTATACACCTTAGAACACACATTAAAAAATCATTTTTCTCATCCTCACCTACATTTTTTTGTTAAAACGGTGTGGAAAGCTGCAGCTGGGGACAAAAATACATTATATATCAACTGAAAATATCATTGACCTCTGACATTTCAAATTTGAGGTGAATATCTATAAGAAAAAATAATAAATAAATAACATAAATAATAATAATAATAATAATAATAATAATAATAATAATAATAATAATAATAAATAATAATAATAATATAATAATAATAATAATAATATAATAATAAAAATAAAATAAAATATAAGATTTAAAAAAAAAAAAAAAAATAAGAAATAAAAAATAAAATAGATTTTCACACTCATTTTATTATTAGTAAATCCAGGCATTTTATTTGGAGACATTTGGAGAACTTTTGGAAAAAATGCAATAACTTTTGAATGCTTCAGCCCACAAATATCAATGAGGGCTCTACTGAAAGCTTAGACTTAGAGGAATCTTTATCTGCACACCCAGCTGAAACACATGGATCGCCTTTACTACAGACCATATGGGACAAACTTTGTACCATATATACGATTTTGTCTATGGAGGTGCAAAGAGGCGCATTGTAACCTCAGTTAAAATCATTTGCACCCTCATTTCACCCTAAAATAATGCCACACCAATAACTTGAGAACAAATTTTAAAGGCAAAACTGTGTCACTCATATAACGTATAGTGATAACTTTACGAGAGATTTTCAATTCACATTTCCCAGGACACTTTGAAACCTCCAGATGTCTGTGTCTATGGAGCATCTGTTAATGGCCTTGTGCATAGTTGCTGTTTGCACATGTTGGCTGGTTTGTGCGGCGTGACTTATGGCGTAATGTCTCTTTTGTGTAGCCTATAGTCTGTGTGTTTGTGTCAGAGCAGGTGACGGTCGCTGGCCCATGGTGCGGTCTACGTGAGGGAGGGAGAGGAGGAGGAAGAAGAAGAAGAGGAGAGGAGGAGAGAGAGGGGAAGACAGCTGCATTTGGAATAAACACACATTCCCCAGGTTTGTTCTAATTTACTCCAAAATAGCTGGGCCTTAAACGCAACATTGCACCTCCCAGAATATAACTCCCTGTTAAAGACCCTGTTTTTTCCCATTTATTTGAGTGAAATGGATTTTGCCCCAGTGCAGATATTTTGTACAAGGGGTCAAAATAAGTCAGCTGTGTACTGTTTGCATCAAATTATGAAGCATTTTATTGTCCGAAAATCTGGCTCTGGCCTTTAAAAGTTGTGAAAAGTGCTTATAAACTCATAGTGGTGAATAATTATGAGGCTAAGAATGCATAAGGTAAGTGAGGAATAACTTTGGACCACTGCAAATAGTTTAAAATAAAACTAGCTCGCTTTTCTAAGTTTTTAGGTCAGTAACAATCAGCGCTGTTTAGTAAAAATTAGAGTTGCACATGCATTTTATTGTGATCATTTAAACAAAAAAATCCTCAGATGAAATATGTTTATAACTATACAATTAACCTAAGTTTCTTTCATTACATTTCTGTATGTTTCAACTTTTTAAGACAAGAATTTAACAATGAGTTTTGTAAGATTAAAGATTGTGGCTCCATCTGCTGGTAAGAAACGCACATTGCAGCTCCACATTTAAGTTATCTCAGTAATTTGAACCAATAAGACCATGTTTCTCAATCATATTTATTTATTTATTATGACTAGTAGCGTTATGTCTGTCTTTAATCCGCTGAATGCAATATCACCGCGAAAAAAAGTAGTTAGAATGGAACTGGCACATATTAGTAAAAGTAGAAGTAGTCTACATACAAATTAACTTGAATAAAATACACACAAGGCCATATAGAAGAAAGTACTACCATTTAACGTTGAAAATCACATTCTATTGTCTAAATAAAGATAATTGCGGTATCAGAATTGGCGAGTCTTCTTGCTCTCTATTCAGTTGACCATTCCAGCCTGCCCATAATGAACCACACACCTCACGGTTACGGGGCAGGGAGTTGGACTTGAGCCAAAGTACATTTCATCAGCTCCGTTCTTCACCCAGACCAGACCTCGTGAAACCAGGGCACAGGGCATCTTGAACCTGTTAGTGAACCATTCCAGATTTGGTACAGAGCAACATCTCCATAATTGGACATGTCAATTTACACACAGGCCTCTGCTTTAGTGAGACAGGCACTCGTGTTGTTCTGTTGCAATTGATCTGAACTCATTATTATGCTTTATTTTGCTTTTTAACTTACACTGCCTGGCCAAAAAAAAAATAAAGTCGCCACGTGGATTTAACTTAGCAAATAGGTCCAAGCTTCCTCCAGTTGGTCAGGTCTAGGTTCAGAGAATGAGGTCACCTGACACCTGAATATACTGAAGGACCAGGTTATTCCATCCGTGGATTTTTTCTTCCCTGATGTCACGAGCATATTCCAAGATGACAATGCCAGGATTCATCGGGCTCAAATAGTGACAGAGTGGTTCAGGAGCATCATTTTCACACATGGATTGTCCACCACAGAGTCCAGACCTTAACCCCATTGAGAATCTTTGGGATGTGCTGGAGAAGCTTTGTGCAGCGTCAGACTCGACCATCATCAATGCAACATCTTGGTGAAAAATTAATGCAACACTGGATGGAAGATAAATCTTGTGACATTACAGAAGCGAAATCGAAACAAAGCCACAGCGAATGTGACGCAATCAAAGCTAAATACGACTTTTTTTTTTGGGCCAGGCAGTCTATTTTTTTGGAGGGACTATGTCTCTCGACTCGCCTGGGAACGTTTTAGGGTCCCACCGGAGGAGCTGGAGGACGTGTCTGGGGTGAGGGAAGTCTGGGAGTCCCTGCTTAGACTGCAGCCCCCGCGATCCAACCCCAGATAAGCAGAAGAAAATGGATGGATGGATGAATATTGTGATTTAAACTGTCCAAATTATAACATAATGATCCAAAGGTGTCATAGATTCTAAGTGTATAGGAGACACAGGCACAACAGGTCTTCTTTAAACAATACAACAGTATATTTTGAGACTTAAAGATGTTACCAATACCAGTGTGTGATTTTCCAATAGAATTTGGCTTCTAATTGTCAGATAAGACTGTTTCTTTCAGTATTCTTTAGTTTATTGTGTGTTTGATGAAGGGAATGGTCAAGAGGTCCTATCTGGAGTTGGAGGAATTCATCTGAGAAACCAGCAAAGGTCTGAAAGATCCATATTTCTATGCTCCACACGATATGACTCTTAAGGACATAAGGACTAGGACACGGTAGAGGGACTGGCCTGAGAACACCCCTGAAAGAGCTGTGAAAGTGTGAGTGGAAAGGGAAGTAAGGGAAGCAGAAGAAAACAGATGGATGGTATGATTCTGGTCTTCGAAGACACTCACAGGACTTAGGAAGATGCATTATTCCTTCACTCCACACTTGATGTCGGTCTCGGTTGGTAGCCACAGACGAGAGAGTCCAGCTGCAGTCGGTGTCCGGAGTGGAGGTTTGGCACCACCTGCTTTCCTCAGTGGAGATGTTATTGCTTTGGAATGTTCCGCAGTAAAGTATTACCCTACGTATCTCCATGCAGTCAAGCAGATCGACCCCATACCGGAAACGTTACACCTTTAAAAGCTGGGAACGACGTTTGTGGCAAGGGTTTTCTCGATACATTCTCCGTGCTGCCTTTATGTCCTTGGGCAAAGCACTTCTCCCACTTTGAACGCAGCACATCGCACCTAAAACCAGAGCATCCTGCCTGTTATGAACCCCCGTGTCACGTTTATAGTATTTTCACATACAGTAATCCCTGGGTTATGCTGTTTTTCTTTTGTGGTTGTCTAAATGCTTTTTAATACTAGAGGGAGGCCTTCTGGACCAGGATGAGCTGGATTTCTGTAATTTGTTTAATGCAAGTTAAACTCCTCTAGAGGGCGCTACAGTTCACATCATGGGGCGGGTGAGAACAAGACCATAACTTAAACACTGGATCCACTTGTTTTAATAGTATTGTCTACTGTTCCTAGTCCTTTTTTTTTTTTGGCAAATTTGCAGCTGCTTTCTGATCAAAAACGTCTAACTCTAAGTGTGTGTTGCCTCCAGTGGCCATTGTGAAGTACTACGTGACATCGCCCATGACTTTTACAGCCAGGTGTTGGACCAATCACACTGTTCCTTATACCTTCGGACATCAAAAACATATCTGGAGTTGTATTTCGCTTCATTCATGCTTGTTTCATTAATCCATCTAAAGTCACCTTCTCTGAGCCTCAAAAATGGTGAATGGTGTCACATTTTGTCTGGATTGTTGCGTCACAGGTATAAATCCGACCTTCTCCTACACAGTTTTTAAGTCCATTAAAAAGACTCATTTCATTTCATCACTCATTTTCTGACTGTTCATTCCTGTTGCTGACAGCAGGGGGAGCTCCAGTGCCTAAACAGAAGTGTAGATTATAAAGTGTGTGTCAAATGCAGAGATTATTTTAAGTTAGACTATGACAAATGCTAATTCCAAAGTGTCCAAAACTAATAAAACTACAAGAGTACATATGTAATTTGAAGCCACAGCATGTCTCATTTTAGTAAAAAAAAAAATAAAATAAAAGCATGTTTCATAGTAGAGCATTAAACATGATCTAACTCCATGGAGAATGTTCGAACTACGGTTTTAACCCTCAATTTCTATGCAATCATGTGATGTCCCACCCCCAGAAAGTTACATAATACACCTTTAAAATGGATAAGCTTTGGGGAGGATGTTTTTTTCCCCCTGAACAATATGAAGTAGGTGCAAGACCTTTAACAAACACTTTTAAATCTTCACTTTTTGGATGAGAAACAGGAGAAGAAAGATGAGAGGAGGACAGGACAGGCCCAAGGGGAGAGGAACAACGAGGAACCAGGAGATCAGGAGAAGTCTGGAGGCCACATGTCTCTGTGTGGAGCTCAGGACTGGGCTTTGGGATAAACAAGCAGTGGTGGGAACAAGGCCTCTACAAACAGGAGCTGTGGAGGGGGCTGAAGACACGTCCCCGAGGTCACCCCCACTGGGACACACCCCCAGACCGAGCTCCAGACTGGATCACATGACATACGCAAACATGGAGAGGGTCTCAACGAAGTGTAGCGATCAAGTTGACGGAGAACATATGCATTCTTGTGTCTTTAATTCCCCTTTAAATACGCTTTTGCTCACCTCGGGATAAGTATTTCACATTTTCCTACCTTAAAATAAAGTCGACATTTGGAAAACAGACTAAACTACACCTCCATTTCCAATGAGCTGAGATGTTGAAGCTCCCTCTGCTGTCAGCAACGGGAATGAACAGTGAGAAAATAAACATCTGAGGTCTGTATCCTCCGTTAATGCTACGCTAATAGAGCCATGTGTTTGTTGTGAACACAGTTTGACCACAGAGCGAGTCTGGATATGATTTATGAGCTTAAAACTGCATGGTATATACAAGAGATTTATCTATGACGCAACAATCCAGGCAAAATGCATTGAGACGACTTTGAAGTAATGGACTAATGAAACAAGTGTGAATGAAGCAAAATATAACTCCAGGTATGTTTGCGATAAGGGGATGACAATGTAACAGTTAAAAGCTCAGATCAAAAAGTCAATTTTGTGTAATATGTGTTCATCAAAACCAAATTTATACAAAACTAAACTAACTAAATCAGACCAGAGCTGATATATTTATGCAGGGGACCTATGTTTCAGGCCACGCTGTGAAATATTATAGCCAAAGGAGCAGCATTTCCATGGAAACAAGTAGGAGTAAGCCCTTCTCAATCGTGAATGAGAGTCAGGTTTGCGGATATGCGAGCCAGGTCAGAGTCAGGACTTGACCGGAGAGTCCAGACTGATATCTTTTTGTACAGTTACAGTGTAAATATGACGGATTATATCAAAAGGAGTTCATTTCTATCAGTCGTCCCCAGGGAAGTGCCACATGAGATAACAGAACATTACAGAAAGAGAATAGAAACAATAAAACAATAAAAGGCCAGACTTAAAAGTGCTCACAGATTTTTTTTTTTTTCTTGATGCAGTTTGAAAGTGGACAGTGATTGACTTTCAACGGAGGAGGAGGAGCTACTGGGGGGTGTCAAACTCAAATTCCCAGTGGGTTATTAAAATTAAAATTAAAAACTGAGACAAATTCACAGGCTAAACTCAATATTCAGCTCTAATGCACATTTGATATGATCTCACGGGCCAAATATAATTAAACCGTGGGCCAGATTTTGCCCCCGGGCCTGAGTTTGACATATGTGACTGTGCAGGACTTTGTAAATAAAAGGTGTTTTTAAAGAAGTATAAAATCATCAAAAGTTAGCAAATGATGATCTTTAAAACAGAACAGTGGAGAAATTAGCTTTTTGGCTTTTTTTTTTTGGCTTTTTTTAGCAGAGATTTAATTGGTTCTCAGTTAGTGCTGGCAACAAGTGACCAGGTGGTGATAGAATATTCAAAATGTGGAATGTAAAAATGGCTTGGCAGCGTACAATGTCACAAAACGTCTGACATATCTAATGTTAAGACGTCTTAGAGAAATTCCACCTCTGTGCTGTACTGAGGGCACACTGCCAGCTCAGCTCTCGTTATCTGGGCCTAAAGCAGAGCCAGACTGGACCGTCCTACACTTCAATGGACAAAACTACCACGGAGTCTAGTGGCTTCATGTCTCTGGGTGCTCAGACCTGAACTGATGGTAGATAAACCTCTCCTGTGATAGAACCGTACACTATATACACGCTTCTGGATCCATTATTTCACTTTACATTGAAAAATAGTCATCCCTGTCTCTTTAACTGCTGCAGTGAGTCTTGTCATTCTGGTCTTAAAATGTTCGTATTAACCGGCTCTACATGATCCTGGGGTTTTTATTTCGCCATTATGTCTGTCAATCAAGATAGGAATATTAATAACAGACAAATCCGCTGCCTTCTGCCCCCGACGTCTGATTGATTGACAGCGTTGCTAAGTGTCCATTGCCTGATAAACCAGCGGTACGGGCAGGAAGGGGAGTTATCTTCAACAGCCTCGCTTCAGATTGGCTCTTTGGTTGCTATGACAAATGTGGAAGTCGGCTCCAGATCGGCCCCTGTAACTGCTCTAGCCTCGATGAGCTTCATTTGACTCGAGCCGAACTCTGTGGGTGACATCAGACTCACTCAGTCCACAGTCTATGGTAAGAACTCCAGCCTCATGCCTCTTCTCTTCAACTTTCAGGTTTCTACAGTTTATTCTACAACAAGACGACTTTGGTGAGGAGCAACAGCATCTGCCACACTGTGAGAGCAAATCGCCCCCATTTTCAAACTGGCATAAAGTGGAAAACCTTCATCAGACACATGCGAAACAAAAGAGTTGATTCTCTCAGCTCAGATTAACAGTTTAGTGCTTCGCTCATTGATTCAGCAGAAATCCGCAATGTTTTTCAGTCCCCTGTGATTTTTTTCTCCTTGTAAGCAACCATATTTGCATGTGCACTATGTCATGGTTCACCTTTCGCAGTCTCGATATTTTGCGGATTTTGCATGTTTTTTTTACTGAGCCTGCATTGTGTTCTGCGTCCTGATTGGCTGAGGGAGTGTAGACCATTGTCCATCAGTCTCCTCCGTGTCTCATGTACAGTACAGAATGTGTTCGATCGCAGTGTGACTCTGAAGTGCTGAAACCTTTGCTGACAGCGATGGCTTTAGTTGACAGCGAGGAGCAGAGTGATGCAGAGACAGGCCAGTACGAGTACTTTTCACGCAGTACCAAGCCCATTTAATGCCAACAAGGGCTGGTTTGACAAATTTCCGAAACGTTTTGGACTCAGAAGTGTTTCTGTGCACGGAGAGGCGCCTCTGTGGATACCGCTGGAGCAGAGGCACGAGAACAACACATTTAAAGCATCATCGTGGAAGAGCAAAGGTCTGGACTTTGAGAGTGTTAAGACAAGAGACAAATGTGAGAAAATGTTAATGCCTGTCTGAGAAAAGTGTATAAAGTGTGTGGTGAGGGGTTTTACAGCTGCAAAACATGATAATTGTAAAAAAATAAAGCTTTCTACTTCGTGGATTTCGCTTATTGCGGTTATTTTTAGAACATAACCCCAGCGATAAACGAGGGACCAGTGTATTCTGGATTGTAGGTAAAGGACTTATATTTTTGACCACTATAAAAACAACCAAAAATGGAAAAACATGCTTTTTTTGGTGTACATCTTGGCTAAAAAGTTACATAAAGGAAATAAGAAAACTCTTTACCACAGAGTAAAAATTGTAATCACTTCTCATGCGTTTTGTGTATAAAAAAACGAGAAACGAGGAAGAGAGTTAGCAGTGACGGCCCATTATAGAGCTACAGTAGCATTAGCATTAGCATTAGCCTGCAGTAGCACCAGGCACTGAGCTGTTAGCCTCCTCATTAGGCCTGACCCAGGAGCAGTGCACACCTCTGGGTCACAGCAGAGCCAGTCCCCGGGCCTATAAGAGCTACTGCTGCACCCCTTTAAAAAGAGAGACTGAGAAAAAGAGAGAAAAGGGAGGGAGGGAGGAATTTTTTACTTTTGGAGAGGAAAAGAAAGAGAAAGGGACAAAGAAGGTGGAAGGAGAGGTGGGGAGGAAAGAAAGATCTTGAGAGAGATGGTGGTGGAGGGACAGAGAGGGAGGAAGGAAGGAGAAATAGAGAGTGAAAGAGGGCGTGGAAGCGGAGGGGAGATGGAAAATGGAGAGGAAAAGAAAGAAAGGGATAAAGAAGGTGGAAAGGAGAGGGAGGAGGGAAAGAAAGGGAGAGCTTGAGAGAGATGGTGGTGAAGGGACAGAGAGAGGGAGGAAGGAGATCTAGAGAGAGGGAGAGGCAGAGGGGAGATGGAAAATAGGGGAATCAGAAGAGGAGAGAGAGGTAGGGTGAGGGAGAGAGAAAGAAAGAGCGAGAGAAGTGGATGGGGCAGAGAAAAGGTAGAGAGAAGGAAAAGAGAGAGAGAGGGGGAGAGAAAGATGGAGGGAGGGGTGAAGGAGGAAAGAAAGAAAGATGTGAAATGGAAAGTGAAAGAGGGAGGATGAGAGAGCAAAAAAAGAACGAGAAAGGGGTTGGAGAAAAGGAGAGAAAAAAGGCAAAAGGAAGTCAAGGGTAAGATAGAGGGGAGAAGGAGATAGAGGGGTGGAAAGACAGAGGAGTGAGAAATGGTGGATGGTAATAGTTTTAAGCTAATGCGTATTTGCTTCCTGTTGAATCAATTACCAACACTAACGACAAATGTGATCTGCTCCATCTGAACTTCTGTGAGCAATTATTATTAGAGAGACCACCACAGAGAGTACAGCACAACTCCACATGAAATCTGAATCCGATTGAAACAGTTGGTCCAAAGTTATTCCTCACTTGCCTTATGCATTCCATAGACTTTATAAAGAAGTGAGTGCGACAAATGAAGCTCAGACTGGTGGTTATAGAGGCCGAACTGGAGCAGAGTTTCATATTAGGAGTTCTGACCGTGAGTATCATAGCAACCAAAGAGCCAATCAGGAGCGAGACTGTAGAGGAGGAGCTTAGCGACGCTGTCAATCAAACCTGTTGCTATTGCTGGTAGGAAAGAAGGCGCCTGATTTGTTTGTTCTTAACGCTCATATCTTGATTTTGTGATTATGTCGTCCCTCAAAGGTGACCAATCAGAGCCCAGGTGCCGCCGGGATTCTCCCAGTCAGTTATTAGATGGGTCAAAGGAAAAATAAGGATGGATAGAGGTGTAAAATAGAGGTAGTTGTGTGAAAAAATGAAAAAGTACATGCTGATACTTCCTTTAATATGATTTTTATGGCAAAAAAAAAGAATAAAAGTCGATGCGAGCTGTAATGGTCTGTAATGTGCTCAGTCCTTAAAGGGTTAAAGTGAATTGGAGACAGAGTCAGTGGAAGCAGCTAGCAGGTTAGCTATGTCCATTTATATGTACAGTCTATGATATGTTCTGAGCATCCTAATTATTCACCACGATGAGTTTATAAGGGCTTTCACAACTCTCACAGGCCAGAGCGGTAATGCTGAAATCAACTAGCATGCTAACACTGCACGCAACGCTTTCTAATTAGATGCAGACAGCACAAAGTGGACTTATTTTGACCTCAAGAGCTGCTCCGTGGAAATACAAAGGTAAAATCATACTTCAGAACATTATCCATGGTGATAGATTCGTTTTATGCCATATTGTGGATTATTATAGCCATAAGAAAAATATTCCCATGGAAACAACTTGCAGTAAAGATGCATTCAGTTTTGATTGTTAAAAACATTTGCAAGATGGGGCTTCAAATGACCAGAAAAGGTAGAAATGTGTTAATCTGACTATCAAGAGTGAATCTGAACTACTATAAATGGCTAGATTTTGTCCCAATCATGCAACACATGATGATAACTTGTGAAATTTAAGTTAGATGCACATTCTGTCCTATCCAAGGCCAGCAGTATGTGAGCGGTATTTGAACTGGCAACCCTCTCGTTCTCAGGTGAACGCTTAACGCACGCAAAAATGGTCAGACAGATGACTTCGAAAGCACTAAACCGACTAATGGTGGTAATAAAGCAAACAGGCCACACGGGAATTATCCATAACCATCAGACTTGCTCTCCAGAGATTAGACCGCGCCGCACGAGGTAGCACGTAGCATGGCGTAGTTAGCGGACTTGTCCATCGCCCGTCACGCTCGCATCCATCTGATGTAGCCGCGTCCGTACAAGCGTCGTGATTGGTCAGGAGTTAAGTAGGATCTCTTCAAAAAATGAGGTTCAAAGGTCGCGCGCTACTGAGTCCGAACTTTTTCCTTTCTTTGTCGGTGGGAGAGGAGAGGAAGCGAGCGCTGTAGGTGGTAAGGAGGGATGGGAGGAGGAGGGGGAGAGGTGTGAAGGGATGACCGCTGGCAAGGGAGAGGGGGGAAGGGGGAGAGGAAGTGTTTGCGGAGCGGGAGGTCTCAGGTGAGAGGGGGCGATAATGATAAACGCTGCCCTATGTGTGACAGGACGGCTCTGGCAGGGAAGAAGGGGAGAGAAGTGAAGGAGGGTATGGTTTTTTGGTTTTTTTTGGGGGGTTTTGTTGTTGTTTTTTTTTTTTAGCACTTTTTGAAAAAAAATTATAATAAAAGAAAACTGTTACAAATTGCTTTACAGTGCCAAATATATACAACTAAATATTTTTTTCAATATTTTTTTATTTGCCTTGTGGATTTGTGAACACCGCTGCAAACCCTTGTTCTTAGTCTTCGTAGTTCGTAGTTTTCATTTCAAAGGCGTGTTGTGATCAAAGCAAAGGGTGACTAGTTTTGAAAAATCTAAAAAAAAAAAAAAAAAAGTTTTTTTTTTTTTTTACTACTACGTACCATATGTGTCCATTCATAGTATTGATGCCTTCAGAGAGAATTTACAATGTGAATAATCATGGAAATAAACTAGAAACATAAATGAAAAAGTGTGTCCAAACCTTTGTCTGTCATCTCTACAGATAAAAAATGTAGGAAATTGATTCAGTCATTTCAGTACAGATGAGGCAAACTGTCAGGAGCACTGCGGCCCATCTCCAGATCTTGAGCTACTCTTGGTCAGGACAACCTCAGCTGGAGGATCTGACCTGTTGTGCACGTTTTACTTGATGGAGGAAACCAGGGTGGTTGGAAAAAAAACCCAGACACAGGGAGAACATGCAAATTCCACACAAAAAGGTCGGGACTCCAGCTGGCCTGGGAGTCAAACCTGGAACCTTCATGCTGTGAGGCGAAAGTGCAGAGAAAGAAGCTGATTAGTGGCACATCTTATAAGATTTAGTTCCAGCTCCAACTAGTGAATTTAGCAAGACACTAAGTGACGTGCGGTGAGGCTGGTGAGGCACTGATGTCGTCACAATCAGATTCACAAACATATAAACCAGGTGTCAGTACATTTGGCCCGGGTCAGTTTCTCTCCCAGTGACTTGGGGCCAGAATAAAAAATATTTCTAAATAAAAGTTCCGAAAATCCGTATGTAATCGCTCTAATAGTATGAAATAAAAAGCTGGTTTTGTATTGTTTTTTTATCCTTATTCTGGTTCCCCAATTTTCGATGGATTGCATTTCGTACCACTCTGTTTGAAAAGAGCGAGTCTTTCGTCCCATCGTCTGGAGCAAACCATTTAGCTCCTTTAGCATTGGTCTCAGTCCTTTAATTATAACCTCCTGCTTCGACCGAAAGTCCAGTTTATAAAACTGCTTGAGCTTTAATATGTAATCTCCCTCCATTTGAAAAGTAGGGCCAGACATAGAGAAAAAAGTGAACGGATTGCTAAAGTTGACTGACTTGCTGACTCTAAATTGTAGTTTGCGGATCCTATTCTGGAGGAGTTACAAGAATCCCTGGGCTCACGAGTACCCCCTAACAGGAGGCAGGGTAACTGCTTTTTCACAGCCTTAAAGCAGCAACGTCACTGCTGAGCTACAGCACAGTCAGTCCATGTGAGGCACAAACGGCCTGTGCCTCACCGCACGTCTCTTCTCAGTATTTCAATGGTAAACGTAAAAACCTCAGCGATTTTGAGTTAAAAAAAAAGAATAAAATTGCCAAGTTAAATAGAAAATAACTTTATAGTACAAATAATTGGATAAATATAACCATTTCATTTATTTTTTCTCTGTGATGACAGGCACTGCCGCACCTGCCTCACCTGATCGCACGTCACTGATTAGAAGCCATATCTGTGTAATCCCGCAGTCGTCCAGATCTGAGATTTAAATTTCATCTTTTGCGATTAGGAGCCATATTTATTCTGAAGTGAATGAAAACTGTACCACTTGTATTAGTTGTCAAGAGTTGAAAGCAAAATATAAAAAGGAAGCTAATATTATCCTGACTGCTACGCAAATGCAGAGGAGAATTTTACCTCATTCTCACTGGGTATAAAAGTTAACCAAATGATCAACAGTAACCTTGCCGCAGATAGTGGTCTGGAGGTATGCCTCTTGGTCATATGTGCCTGTTTGAAGCCCATCTGAAGCCCCTCTGCCGGGAACCTCTCTGGGGGGAAGTGGCCTGGATGAGCGGCTCCAGATGTTTCTCCCATTCGGTGTGTGAGCAGGAGTGTGCACGTGAGGGTACAGGAGCGTGCACGTCTACTGTATGTTTACACAGAGCGGACTGAAGGAGGTCCATCTTCCAATTACACAAGGGTAAACTGTTGATGCAAAGGGAACTAAAGCTAGCATTAACAGGCCGGGCACAGGGACAGGACACTAGGCTAAGTGCACTTCAGAGCTCCAAACACATTGTAATGTATAATGAGAGCCCCAAACACTTAGGATATACCTGAGCACACTAACACGCTAGTAGGCTAACGGTCCTGAGAGAGGAGGGAGGAGTGGTGGGACACTTCAAAGGGGTAGTGCACACGGACCAGGAATGCATCTACTTGAGCCTAATGGTTTCAAACGGCAAAACAATATATGACAATCTCCTTTTTACATTACAAAGATTAATACAGTTTACTACAAGAACCAGTTTGCTTTCATCAAGTTAAAAATCCACTGTGTAAAAGAAAGGTTGGGAACCACTGCCATAGACTGACATCAGTAACATGGATATACAGCAGGCACAGGAGTAATGAGATTGTAAGTAATCTTTCACAATCCATTCACACACGTCTTAAAAGAGTTCTCAAAAGAATGGAGAAAGCACATCAAAATAAATGTATGCCTTTGTAGTTGTGTGGTGTTGAATACGAGCTTGTGATTATTCTAGCTCCAAAGCCAAAGAGATGTTTTGTAACAGCGTTTTTCACAGTGGAATGTCAGTCTTTGTCAGTCTGAAGAGCCTCTTGACCTTTGACCTCATTAGGCCTGACAGCCCCCGTAAGACCAGACCCGACCCGATCCCACAGAGTCCAGAGGTCTGAACAGAGCCACCTACAGCAGAGCAGGCCCCGCCCACTTCTCACCTACAGGAAAACAAGCCCCGCCCACCTCTCACCTACACTGCTTGTGATGTCATCGGTAACCTAGCAACGCACCCAGAGACGGGAACAAACACGCAAACACTGCTTATGATGTCATTGGTAACCTAGCAACCAACCCAAAGACGGGGACAAACAGGCAAACATGCTTGTGATGTCATCGGTTACCTAGCAACTGTGTGACATCACGACATTCTAAAGACTGACAACTTTGTGACGTCATAGAAGCACCACAAAGACGTCGGTCGTGAGGATGTAAGCGTCTGCGAACTCCTGTTCACACAGACACAGACACACAGCGGTTTGTGAATTAGCAAATATGAGAGACACTAACGACATAACAGCAGTGAAGGCCTTAGCGGAGT
The DNA here is from genome assembly GCA_019594935.1 of Periophthalmus modestus. NCBI lineage: Eukaryota > Metazoa > Chordata > Actinopteri > Gobiiformes > Gobiidae > Periophthalmus > Periophthalmus modestus. The sequence goes on along the minus strand of JAIEZT010000068.1, from coordinate 19,168,433 downwards.
TTCTATCGTTTGCTGCACTCCTGACCAAACCGGACGACATCTACAAGTTTTTAAGAGATGAAACTGCAGATATCGTCCGATACCGAGATCAGCACCAGGTGAATGACCCCGTAGTTGCTATTTACAACTATCGGCGTGATTTCACCAAGCGTGCGGTCGAAGAACAGGCAGAAGCAGAGCCCGCGATAATAAAAGAGGCCGAAAAACAAAAGAGGCCAATTGGAAAGACAGGGGTTAAGACAAAAAACGCTGTAGCACCCAGTAAGGCACAATTAGACCTTAGTCGCCCCACAGGTGTCCCCCCACATACGGAAAAAACATCTAAAGCGGTGCCAAAATCTTCAAGGGTGCAAGTAATAGACGAGCCAAAAAGGACAAAAAACGCTGTAGCACCCAGTAAGGCACAATTAGACCATAGTCGCCCTGTTCCTGCCCCATCAAACAACAAATCCTTGTCCACGGCACCCAAACAGGAGAGAAAAGTGAACATAGCTCCCAGTGAGGTTAAAAAACAACCTCCAAGTGCCGTTTATAGACCAGTAGTGAAGTCTGTTACTGCAGCTAAACCACTGGAAACCCAGAATAAGCAGCCTGGTGGTCAGAAAATCAAAATCAAACAAGATGTAGCCCCACACACAGCTCAAAAGGTCGGGGTAAAGACAACCACCAAACCAGCCCCGGTGACACCTGTGAAGGACGTGGGTGTAATTCGGAAAGGGCCATTGAAAAATCAAGTGGCTCCAAAACCTGTGGAGCCTTCTTCCACGCCCCGTACAGCACCTCAAAGCTGTCCCAAACACACTGTCCCCAAACAGGCCAAGCAAAAAGAAGTCCCCCAAAGCACCGCCCCCAAAGCACCAACCAGATCAGAGGCTCCACCAGCACCCCTCGATTCAGGCACAAAAAGCAAGCGGGTTACCTGGGCAGAATGGGGAAGAAAATCATCCCACATAAAAAAGGATGAAATGTCAGCAAGAATCCCACGAGCTGAATCCACCCCGTCTGTCAGTGACTCCAGACAGCTCCAGGTCTCTGTGACCTCGTACACGTGCCCCCATCTTGCCAACACCGCACATGTAATTAGGTACAGATACATGTAGGAGCCCTGATCAACTTAAAATAAAGCTACTAATCTTAAATTAGTAGCACACACTGAGACGGCCATTACCCACAGTGGATAATGGTCGTCTGGTGGAGTCCAGGAGTGGTTAGAAGTATGCATCAGGACACTTAACAGCTGAGTTCATCCTCACTTTATTTTGGGTGAAGAACAAATGGACTTAGACGTCACGAGTATGTCCTGATATCTTCAATGTAACTGCTCAGGGACTCCAGGACGGGAAACGGTATGGCGTAATTTGACCATAGAATTTGTAATTTTATAATCTGTACAATTCAGTATCAGAGTATACTGCCAAATCTGAACTACAACTGAACAAACAAACATCAGCAGTATAACGTTTTGATATGACACTATCTACTACTACTACTACTACTATAATAGTAGTAGTAGTAGTAGTTGTGCCTGGACTACTTATGATTAACGTAATTTACACCAAATGCATCACCATTGGTATAACATGGTGATGCAGCCATGTGGGATCATAAACTAACCTGTGAAAACTCCAAAACAAAGTCTGTGACTGAGTGAACTAATTCAGCCACAGACAGCAAGAAGCAGTTATCGGAAAATAGCAGAAAATATGTATACATGTATGTGGGGAAGCTGGCCCGAAGTGGTCAAAATAGGAGGCAGATGCAGAAAAGTCCCATTCAATACAATTTATTCCAGGCACCAGGTAAGCAGCTTGCAGATTGAACTAAATTTAACCAAATAAAATATCTTTAAAGTAACAAATGTTTGTGTGGTGTTTAAACTAACTGAAAACTAAACAAAACAAACCCGGGATAGTTCTATTTAGTTCATATGGACAATTATTGAAAATGAACATAAATTATGGAAGATTAAAAGGGACAAAGGCCCACTTTGTCACAATGTAATTATGTGTGTATTTGTGAAGGGATTATTGCAACAAAGATGTAGCCTGTATGCATGTGTGTTGTAAACCATGAACTTTGTATTTTGTAGGAAATACTTAATGGAATACTGGAGCGGCAAATGATCAGACTTCAGTGGGCTCTGCATCAGCCCACTGTGGATCTGGATTATCTGGAATATGCGTGCAATCAAGAATACATCCTGACTGATGCAGCTTCCTGCATATTCCACATTCCTCGAGCTTGAGGGTCTGAAGCATTGACGTGCGGTCAGATGATGACAGGTGAGGCCGTGCCTCACCTGTCATCACAGAAAAAAAAAAAATGAAATGATTATATTTATCCAATTATTTGTACTATAAAGTTATTTTCTATTTTTCTAATTCAAAATTGCTGAATTTTTACTTTTACCTTTCAAATCCTGAGAAGAGACGTGCGGTGAGGCACCGGCCGTTCGTGCCTCACATGGACTGACTGTGCTGTAGCTCAGCAGTGATGCTGCTGCTTTAAGCGACTGTGAAAAGCACTGGGTGAGGCACGCAGTTACCTGGCCTCATGGTAGGGGGCACTCGTGAGCTCAGGGATTCATGTAACTCCTGCTTAAAGGAAAACCAACACTAAAGGAGCTGAAGGGTTTGCTCCAGACGACGGGACGAAAGACTCGCTCTTTTCAAACAGAGAGGTATGAAATGGTTAAAAAAATGTGATGCCTTCAATTCATTGAAAATTGGGGAACCAGAATAAGGATAAAAAACAATACAAAACCAGCTTTTTATTTGATACTATTAGAGCATAGGTGTCAAACTCTGGCCCGCGGGCCAAATTTGGCCCGCCGTGTAATTGTATTTGGCCCGCGAGGCAATTTCAAATTAATATTAGAGCTGGCACGCCGATATTATACGGTGGCAGCGCTGTAACACCACATTCACCGCTTATACTACAAATCCCATAATGCTCTGCTGTTGTTTTGGCGCGTCAATTAGGGCAGAGGCAGACACGCCCCCTCCTCTGTGTCAGTATGGCACATGTGTCAGACACAGGCTGCATCCCGCAGGTGTTTTACACGTGCGGGACTGAGCGGGAGGCGGCTTCATTTCATTATTCATCAGCGTCATTAGCATAACAGTAAAAGTCAACTTTCAGATACACATCAAAAATGGCAAAACGTAAAGTGGACACTGAGAACCGGGGGTTTCAAACAAGGTGGGAGTCGGATTAAACATGTTCACGGAGGAGGCTGGAAAACCTGTGTGTCTCTGTGTGGAGAAAGTGTGGCGGTAATGAAAGAGTATAATCTGAGACTGCATCATGAAATGAAACACGAGGACAAAGACAAGAATATGGACATGGAACAAAGGCTACAGAAGGTGGAAGAATTAAAACGAGGTCTTAAATCTGCCTGAGCGTGACAGAGGAGTTTTTGGCATTACGTCCTTTGTGTGGCACAACTACAGGACATGATCTGTATGAAGAGGTGTCACGATGTGTAAATGAGATGGAGCTGCCTCAGGAAAAACTTGTGGGTTTGACAACAGACGGAGCACCTGCGATGTGTGGACACAGGAGTGGACCAGAGGACACGGGAGCGGCCCGGAGGACACGGGAGTGGACCGGATGACACGGGAGTGGACCGGTGGACACGGGAGTGGACCGGACACGGGAGTGGACCGGTGGACACGGGAGCGGACCGGAGGACACAGGAGTGGACTGGTGGCGAGGACACGGGAGAAGATCAGGAGGAAAACGTCACAGGTGAGCTGACAGCTTCTCATTGTATCATACAGTCGATGGCCGTGTTCCAATTTGCCCTAAAATGCTCTGTTATTTCGACCCGCACCTCGAACAGTTCATCGAGCGGTGCATTTGGCGAAATGGGACACGGCAGTTGTGTGGTAAAGCCTTGAAAATAGAACATGTAATGAGACCATCACGCGCGCAGTTAACTTTATCAGAGCCATAGGTTTAAATCATCACCAGTTCAAAACATTTGTGAGCGAGTTAAACGGAGCTGGTGATTTGCCCTGTCACACTGAGGTGCGATGGATAAACCAGGGAAACGTACTGCAAAGATGTTTGAGCTGCGTGGGGAGATTTGTCTGGTCAGGTCGGGGTCGTGTCTCTGAGATGTGCAGGACAGAGAAGTTTAAAACCAAACTGACTCTGTGGGAGGCACAGAAAGGGTTGTTTTTCTCTCATCCATAGAGTTTTGCTTTATTACTTTATTTTATTGTATTTATACTGATGGTGCCTTGAATTATCCCGCTTCATTTATTTAATGTGCATGTTATGGGGATTTTTATATAAAGGAAGTTTGTCTTTTGTGTCTGTTGAAAATAAAAAATTACTGACAGAGCCATAAGAAAATATTGCTTCATTTATCCGATCATATAGTAATATATTTGTTAGGTTTTCAGTAGCAAATTTTTACATTTGGCCCCCGGTCCATTTGAGTTTGACACCCCTGTATTAGAGCGATTACATATGAACTTTTATTTTGAAATTCTTTTTTTATTCTGGCCCCAAGTCACTGGGAGAGAAACTGATGTTCTGACACCTGGTTTATATGTAATATGTAAATATATGTAAATCTGATGTGACGACATTAGTGCCTCACCAGCCACGAATCTCACCGCACGTCACTGGTCTGAAGCATTTAGGAAGACTTGTTGAGTCTGCCACTGAAGATGAGCAACGTCCCACTCACTTTAGTTTGGAGCAAGGGGAAAGAGGAAGACCTAAATTTGTGTTTGCTTCTCACTTCCTTCAAAATCTCCTTGAAACACCTTTGTCTGTAAAGTGTGTGTCCAGTGTTTTGGGTATTAGTGAGATTACCATCTACAGGAGGATGAAAGAAGTGGGCATTTCAACCAAAAAACTAATAAGGTTTACAAAATACTTTACATAGAGAAAACTGTGAACATTAGACACAGCTCACAGTACTCACTACAAATAATATATGTAATATAATGCATGATATGTAATAATATAAGTAATGATGTAGTACACTGAATGCATCATGATCTACTGATTTTAACAATCTAATAATCAAACTTTATTTACAAAGCACTTTTCATACATAGACTGTCTTTATATAGACCAGAGGTGCCCAAACTTTTTTTTTTTAATCGAGGGCCACATCTCAAAACATATTTGAAGCGGCGGGCCACACTCTGGTGATCAATACAGTGCGGTGCTTTAAACACAGCTTTGACAGAGCCGCTGTGCATTAATAAGGCTTGAAACACATTCACTTTAGGTCTGTATCACACTGCAATGTGATGTTTGAGGATATAGTGGTAGAAATTGTTTAATTTGCTGTAAAAAGTACTGCTTATGATCAATTGAGCCGGTTCAGCATGAGGGCCGCATTTGGCCCTCGCATTTTGGCCCCCGAGCCGTAGTTTGGACACCCCTGACATATACAATTAAAAGTATTCCCTCACAATCACCTACACACACCCACCTAACTTCACTTTATTTAGTGATGTAAGGTATTTTCTAGCAATGCATCATTTCATCAGATGCAGAGCAATGTGAGAGACTACAAGGACGGTGGACAAGAAGATAACACCTATGATCTGGTCTTGCAACGTCTTATCTGTCGCCCCTATTCACCAAGGACTGTGTGACCTCCACCCTGAGAGGGCCATAAAACAAGGACATTATTTGACTCTAAAACAATCACATTGTTTGATTTTGCCTAAAGGTTTCATAAGGTTGTGACAACATGCTGACCTGAAGAAGACCTGCCTCTCTCACACACACACATTGGGAGACCCTATATAAGCTGTCAACACAAACATTTCAGGACTCTCTTCCTATCCTTTTCCTAAGAGTCTGGTGCTTCATTGTTAACTTTACCTGCGTGGAACTCAGTAAACCCTTCTGACTTTATACTTGAGTCTCTTAATCCCCTTTGACGCTTACACCAGAAACGAATAATTCTTACATCTGGTGACCCCGACGTGATGGTGTGGAGTGATCTGGAGGACCTTTGGGCATATCGAGCTGGAGTCTGGTGACTGTGTCGGTGACAACCAGGGCCCTCCAAAATAAGGTAAGTAGAAAACCTTTTTAATAAAATTTCTGCATAGTTTAGTTTATTCTTTATTAGGGTTGTCACTGTCACATGAATCTGTAATTCTCTGTCTCGCAAATTTAGAATATAATTGGGTGGTCTATCTAGACCAATTTGTTCTTACACATGTAAAGTTGCATGAAGCACATTTACTAACACATAGGGACAGATCAATGAGCCGGTATTAGAAATCCTGGTCCAGGACCAAGGTGGCATTAGGCCCGGTTGTAAGACTGCCAGCAGACCAGGTTCTATTGGCGAGCCAGGGCTGGACCCTGAGGGCAGGTAGTTAAATTCTTAATCAAATTACCTCTTGGAATAGAATCTGACGAGAGTCTATTGAACGAAGTGACTGCTAAGAAACTTATCTGGCCCTGATAACCAAGACGGCTGGGACCATGTTAGGGTAAATCCTAGTTGGACTAGGTGGCATTAGGCCCGGGTCGACTGACAATAGACTAGGTTCTATTGTTGGCCAGAGTTGGACTCTGAGAGTGTTGATCAACCTATGACTAAGACACGGTTGGACTGTGTGGGGCTTGGAGCCGTGGGTCCGGGACCCACTCAGCTGAGCAATATTGAATGAACCGGCAGGGACAGAAAATACCTTACAGTGGCATAAATACTGTAAGATGCAGTTACTATTTTTTATCAGGTATTTTTATGTCGGCCTCAGAGCAGATGAAAATATGTATGATTTTTCCACCAAAGTCGTGTGTTTTTTAAAATGATATTCTCTACATTGATACAGTTTTATACTTTATGTATAGCTGCATTTATTATGTACCTTTTGGATACAATATTGTGATATTTGGAAATGTGGATGGCTACTCCAGAAAGGTGAATTTGGTGATGCAATCAAACAATTGTATTTTTCATCTGAATTAATGCTTAGCCAGGTTCTGTACATGCAGCAAACAATAACAAGTCAAGTACAGTCAAGTACAGCTCTTGGTCTTTTTCTGGACTTGGCCCAGCAGTTTGAACGGCCATCAAGGTAAAACAAGTATTACAATTATTTATTTACAGTAATTGAATTGAATGTTTTGATAATAATTAGGGAAACCGGGACAATATCTACAAGTTTTTAAGTGACCATACTGCGGATATCGTAAGATATCGAGACCAGCACCAAGTGAGCAACCCCGTAGTTACTATTTACAGCTAAGAGCTTGAGTTCACCAAGCGTGTGGTCGAAGAGCAATCTGAGGAAAGTGAACAGGCAGAAGCAGAGCCCACGATAATAAAAGAGGTCGAAAAACAAAAGAGGCCAATTGGAAAGACTATTGCAAGGGTTAACAATCAAAGGGTTAATGTGAAGACTCCCCCTCCTTCCAAAAATCATCTAGATCCTGGTTCATCAAAGAACATAGTTGCATCCAGAAAGGCACAGTTAGACCCTAGTGACCCCACACGTGTCCCACCTATGGAAAAAACATCTAAAACTGTGCCAAATGAGCCAAAATCTTCAAGGGTGCAAGTAATAGATGAACCAAAAAAGACAAAAAAACACTAGCACCCAGTAAGGCACAATTAGAGCATAGTCGCCCTGTTTGTGCCCCATCGAACAACAAATATTTGTCCACAGCACTCAAACAGAATACAAAAGTGAAGGTAGCTCCCAGTGAGGTTAAAAAACAACCTCCAAGTGCCATTTATAGGCCAATAGCAAAGTATGTTACTGCATCTGATTCTAAACCATTGGAAACCCAAATAGAAAAGCATAGTCAGATGAGGTGTGATGAAATGTCAGCGAGAATCCCACGAGCTGAATCCACCACGTCTGTCAGTGACTCCAGACAGCTCCAGGTCTCTGTGACCTCGTACACGTGCCCCCATCTTGCCAACACCGCACATGTAATTAGGTACAGATACATGTAGGAGCCCTGAACAAGTTAAAACAAAGCTACTAATCTTAAAATAGTAGCACACATTGAGACGGCCATTATCCACAGTGGATAATGGTCGTCTGGTGGAGTCCAGGAGTGGTTAGAAGTATGCATCAGGACACTTAACAGCTGAGTTCATTCTCACTTGATTTTGGGTGAAGAACAAATGGACTTAGACGTCACGAGTATGTCCTGATATCTTCAATGTAACTGCTCTGGGACTCCAGGACGGGAAAAGGCCAACTCTAGTGTTCTCATCCAGGTGCCACAACCGTAGACTATACACCATGCTAAACTCCATTCACAATAAAGAGATGAGTCAACGTAGAATTTTGTAGATTTAATGTTGACTCCTTCATCATGACGTGGAGTGAAAACTGTTGCCAAAACCACAGTAAAAAAAAATTAATAATAATAATTTTTAAAAATTCAGTTCACATGAATTATTGAGCATGACAAAGCATTATTTCTGCGGAGCTTCCATTAGCAGTGACTATTTCACATCACATTTTTATGTTACAATCATCACACATTTTAACCAAAATTACTTAACAACCGCATGAAATAAACATTGATTTACAAACATAAGCTTCCATATTATGAATTAAAGTGACTTATGACATTGATTCATTAATCCTTAACAGTGGATGCGACTGGATTTTCTAGCTACAGGCCATGCAGCCTCCTTGTTTCTACTGGGCTAACAAACAGGAAGTGATGTGCCTTTGTACAAACTTTATCGACAAACCAAAACAATACAACATTGAACAGATAACCTAACAATGAATATTAAACAAGACACCAACAGACACCTGGTACGAAACGTACTGACTCAACACAACCTCAATCCCCCCGTCCATAAGAGATGCTAATCTGAAATGCCTCTGCCTTTTGCCGACTGTAACACGTGTGTTAAGCCAAAATGATTTGGGGTTGGAGAGGTCAACAATATTTTCAGTTGTGATATAGTGTACGTTTGTCCCGAGCTACGTACTGCAGCTTTCTACACCTTCATTTTAACAAAAAAATGTAGGCGAGGATGACAAAATTTATTTATAGATAAATTGCCCGTGCTAAAAAACATACAAGGAGACTTTTTACATTATACAGGCCCTATCTGTGTTTTTGAAGTGTGTTCAGTCATTGTGTGTCAGACAGAGACAGAGAAGATAAAGAGCAAACGTGTGTGTGCACCACGCCCAAACCACGTTCAACTTTTTAAGTGAGTACACTGTGATATTGTCAGATGTAGAGACCAGCACATAGTGAGCGACCCCGTAGTTGCTATTTACAGCTATCAGCGCGAGTTCTCCAAACGTGTGGTCCAAGAGCAATTGCAGGAAAGTGAGCAGGCAGAAGCAGAGCCCACGACTACAAAAGAGGTCAAAAAACAATTAGTTTGTTTTGTTGTTATTTTAATTTCTGTACTTTTGTTTAGTTAGCTGCATTTAAGTTAAACATTGAAAAACTATTCGTAAGAGTGCAAACACCACATAATAAGATAGAAACACATGGAGAACAACTGACCAACATACAAACAAAGCTACTAATCTTGAATTAGTAGCACACACTGACACGGCCATTATCCACAGTGGTGACCGTCTGTGCATCAGGACACTTAACAGCTGAGTTCATTCTCACTTGATTTTGGGTGAAGAACAAATGGACTTAGACGTCACGAGAATGTTCTGATATCTTCAATGTAACTGCTCTGGGACTCCAGGACGGGAAAAGGTCAACTCTAGTGTTCTCATCCAGGTGCAACAACCGTAGACTATACACCATGCTAAACTCCATTCTCAATAAAGAGATGAGTCAACGTAGAATTTTGTAGATTTAATGTTGACTCCTTCATCATGACGTGGAGTGAAAACTGTTGCCAAAACCACAGTAAAAATAATAATAATAATAATATTTTTTTTTAAATTCAGTTTACATGAATTATTGAGCATGACAAAGCATTATTTCTGCGGAGCTTCCATTAGCAGTGACTATTTCACATGAGTCACATTTTAACCAAAATTACTTAACAACCGCATGAAATAAACATTGATTTACAAACATAAGCTTCCATATTATGAATTAAAGTGACTTATGACATTGATTCATTAATCCTTAACAGTGGATGCGACTGGATTTTCTAGCTACAGGCCATGCAGCCTCCTTGTTTCTACTGGGCTAACAAACAGGAAGTGATGTGCCTTTGTACAAACTTTATCGACAAACCAAAACAATACAACATTGAACAGATAACCTAACAATGAATATTAAACAAGACATCAACAGACACCTGGTACGAAACGTACTGACTCAACACAACCTCAATCCCCCCGTCCATAAGAGATGCTAATCTGAAATGCCTCTGCCTTTTGCCGACTGTAACACGTGTGTTAAGCCAAAATGATTTGGGGCTAAGAAGATCTGATTCAGTTCAACCTGTTATAGATCCGACGGCCCGTGTATAAATGCTTACACTTCTGCATCCTCTCATTTTGTCACTGCTCCTGCTCATTTTTTTTTTCTTCAACGAGAAATACATCATCAAAACAAGTGTGTGTGTTTTGTTTTTTGTTTTCTTTCCGAGAAGGAGGTTTAAGGACAGGGGACGTTCTGGGACAGACTTCTTTTCTGTTTTATTAATTTGCTTGTCTGTTTCTCTTTCATTGTTGATTTTCTAACTTTCTGTTGGTTAAATTGATTCTCATGTTCAGCCCTAAGATTGATTTTGGGCTTTACAAAAATAAACTGAATTGAAATTAAACGTCGATTTCAACGGTCATGAAGAACCCAACTGCAAGTTTATTCTTTATTGCATAAATTGTATAATCTGTACAATTTAATATCAGTGTACATCTGCCAAATCTGAACTAAACAAACATCAGCGGCATCACGTTTTGACATGATACAACCTCAAAATCACATGATGGTTTCATGACATTATGTGACATGTAAAACGATTAACTACAGAACTCTTGAGCGTTTGTATGGTGAGATACAGGCTAAAATACTCATGTTAGCATGACTTGTAGTACTAGTAGTAGTAGTAGTACTAGTAGTAATAGTTTACTACCTCTATTCTTGCCTCACGGGACAAAGGACCTGAACTCGGCCTTATTTTGAATGAGGACACAGAGGCTGCTAAAGAAGATGCTACTACGTGTATGATTTATTTACTGAAGGTGTGGGCTTTGGTCAAGTGCAGAAAGTTGCCTCTTGCTGTGTGCAGAGCTGTAGACTATAGACTGTAGTCTGTGTAAAGAGGGCGACTCGAGTCTCCCATAGCTCTGAGTTGAGATCACTCAGCCACACTTTGATGTTGAGGACTACAGGAGGTTACACCGCTGACACAGTCATGTCAGTGCTCCCTCATGGGCTCCTCTTACCATTGTCATGCAGCTTTGTCATTTACACACAAGCAGTCGTCCTACTCCCAGAGCCGGGGTGAACACACGGCTCTCGAGCCGCATGCGGCTCTCTGCCAATAGGAATGCCTTTGCCTCTTATCATATTTTCTATATACTGTGGCTCTTTGCATCGTTTCATGTTTCGCTTATTTTTTTTCTCTCTTAAAACACATTCAAATCCATCAGGGCTCATTAAAATAATATGTAATTAACACATAATAAAAATACATAAAAATGTATTTGACAGATTGCTTTTTTTTACGCTGCTTTTGACACGCAAGTGCTAGCCAATCATCTGCACGGGTTACGTCTAATGCTGGGTAGTGAATATACTCAAGTTTAAGGAAGGATTCTCGTAGCCTCCTAGAACCTGGCGACAACACATTTGTGGACAACACATTTTGGGTTGTCTAAGCCACAATGCAAAATTTTTTTAGAATATATATTTTTTCTGAAGACTCATGTCTTCCTGCCCCATGAGCCACATTGTTCCAAGAGGCACAACTGTTGTTTCTCATTTTGTTTTTACACACAGGACAAATGTTGCTGTATTCAGGGTCTTAATAGTTTTTGCAAATCATTTTTCAAATGTTTTATCAAAATGATTAAAATATCCACATATGAGGACATTAGTTTTACATCATTTTTATCAGAGACTACATAATGTAAAAAGATAATTCTTTGTATTTACACTCATCAGGTCTCAATCAGCCCAAATAATAAAGAGAAATTAATAAAGCCTGTCACGCAAGAGCTCGGGGCTTATGATGCGTTCACACCGCGGTGTCAAAAACATGCTGGTCGCCTCTATTTGGCCGTGTGTGTATTTGAGGGCAGACGCTTTGGAAGCGCGTGCAAGACGCGAGTCCAGAGAGCGCGTCCAAAACGTTGACCTGCTCTTTTTGTGCACAATGACAGACCTTGTTGAGAGAAGAACAGCTTTGGTGTATTTACTAAACAAAAGTCATCAGCGGAGGGGATCGGCTCGGCGGCGGCGTGTCTGGGTTCACGACATAATTCAGAGGCGTTCGGAGTTTGGCGAGTTTCATCACTTGCTCCAGGAGCTCCGTCTGGATGATCAGCGCTTCCAGCGGTATTTCCGTGTGACCCAGGCCCAGTTCGATGACCTGCTGTCCCGCATTGGTGCGGATAACGTCCCAGTCACTGTTTGTGTTTGTGACTCCAGAGCTTCCGAGTGACGTCGCTGTGTCACTGGAGCGTGGTCTCTGATTGGTTGACACGTGCGACGACCACCTCAAAAGTTCAACCAAGTTGAACTTTCGAGGCGTTCGACGCTAGTACGCTTGGGCATCTGAACGCGTAGACGCGTGGAAGCCCAAGACGCATCACGCTGACGCCACATTCGCGCCGCCTTGACACTTGAAGACGCGCCGCAAAAACGCTGTGTCACCATAGACTTTGAATGTGAGCTTGACGCATCTGACGCACCGGTGTGAACGCACCTTTAGGAGGTTAAACAGGAATGGGGCCTGAGACATAATCTCTCCCCCATCTATAACTCCATCTTCAGACTCAGAACAATGAGAACAGCAGCAGGGTCGTTAAGGGCTGGGGTTAGTTTCAGCTGAAACTGGAGACAATAGCTGTTTACAGTTTCAGTGTAGTTAGCCCCTCCCTTCAGGTAAATATAAGGCAGTGGCCACCAGTAATTGGATGAGCGGGAAAACGTCTTCACTCGTACAACGATTTGTCCAGTTTACAGATTTGAACTTTGTCTTTTGCTGTGGATCAGACATGTACGACTGAGGGATTACACAGATATCACAAAAGGACCTCAAAGACACAGTGGTGAGGAAGTAAGTGTGCTGGTCAAACTCCTGTTCAGACACAGACACACAGCAGTTTGTGCATTAGCAATCATGAGTGACCCTTACAACATTACAGCAGTGAAGGTTTTAGCAGAGTTTTATCGGATATCGTAAGTTATCGAGACCATCACCAAGTGAACGACCTCGTAGTTGCTATTTACAGCAACTACGGGGTCGTTCTCCAAGTGTGTGGTCCAAGAGCAATCTCAGGAAAGTGAACAGGCAGAAGCAGCGCTCACAACTACAAAAGAGGTAGCAAACCAACAGCGGGGTGACAGTGGCTCAGTGATTAGAGCGTTGGTCCGAGTCCCGCCCGGACAAGGTTCTGTCGATGTGTCCTTAGGCAAGACACTTCACCCACATTGCCTAGTATGAAAGTGGTGTGTGGGTGTGTGTGATTGATTGGTGGAGGGGCTGATGGTGCAGATTGGTAGCCTTGCTTCTGTCAGTCTGGCCCAGGGCACCTGTGGCTGCACTATAGTGTAGTGTTTTGAGAGGGCTTTAACAAGCCTGTAAAGCATATTAAGGCAATATTATTATTCATTAGAAAGACTGTTGCAATAAATAACAACCAAAGGGTTCATGTGAAGACTCCCCCTCCTTCCAAAACTCATCCAGATCCTGGTTCAACAAAGAACATAGTAGCATCCAGAAAGACACAGTTAGACCCTAGTGACCCCACACGTGTCCCACCTACAGCACCCAATATTTTAACAACATCTAAAACTGTGCCGAATGAGCCCAAATCCTCAAGGGTGCAAATAATAGATGTACCAAAAAAACGCTGTAGCACCCAGTAAGGCACAATTAGACCTTAGTCGCCCTGTTCCTGCCCCATTGAACAACAAATATTTGTCCACGGCACCCAACAGAAAGCAAAAGTGAAGATAGCTCCCAGTGAGGTTAAAAAACAACCTCTAAGTGCCATTTATAGACCAATAGCAAAGTCTGTTACTGCATCTGCAAGCAGTGTGGTGGTTAGAAGCCCCACACTCAGCTCAAAAGGCCAGGTAAAGACAACCACCAAACCAGCCCCGGTGACACCTGTGAAGGATGTGGGTGTCATTCGGAAAGGGCCGCGCATTATGGGGCGTGGAGCCTTCTTCCACGCCCCATACAGCACTTCAAAGCTGTCCCAAACGCACTGCCCCCAAACAGGCCAAGAAAAAAGAAGTCCCCCAAAGCACCAACCAGATGAGAGGCTCCACCAGCACCCCTCGATTCAGGCACAAAAAGCAAGAGAGTTAGCTGGGCAGAATGGGGAAGAAAAATATCCCACATAAAAAAGGATGAAATGTCAGCAAGAATCCCATGAGCTGATTCCACTTCGTCTGTCAGTGACTCCAGACAGCTCCAGGTCTCTGTGACCTGGACACAGAGACCTGAACACAGAGACACGACGTCACAAGTATGTCCTGATGTGACTGCTCAGGAAGCAAAATGCGCTTGTTCAGATGCCCCTGACTGAGAAGCCACAGAGCTTGAAGAATAAGGCAGTGTGGACACCTGAGTTATCAAGTCATCATCATTCTGAAGTACAGGGTTCACCCGCGATGTGTGGTCAAAGACAAAGGCGTAAGGAGCGACAATGCGCCTACAACGTGAAAAACAATGTAATACTGAAGCAAACATCACTCAGACTTCATATATACTTATGAATGAATGAATGAATGGTTTATTTTGGTAAATTTACAAAATTGGTAGAGTTTAAGATCCACAATCAAATAAATAACCAAAAAAGGAATAGGCAGAAGCTAAGGCTTATATTAGCCTATCCTGTTCTTCTTGACATATGTCTAGAGAATCAGCTTAAATTTAATTAAAAAAAAAAAAAAAAAAGAAAAAAAAAAAAAAAAAAGATATATATACATTATGCATCTACATGCATACATATAAACATAAATAGCATGTACAGTACATGATTACAAATAAATAAATCTTATCTAACAATATAAACTTACTTTTTATACAGAAGTAATACAATAATCATTTATAATCTTCTGTTTTAAAGTTCGTTTGAAGCGCACCAGAGAAGTACATAATTTCAAATTATCATTTAGGCCGTTCCACAGTTTCACCCCCGTCACAGAAACACACCTGGATTTTACATTAGTTTCTTTCTTTAGAAAATTCAAAAATAAACAGACCTCTTAAATTATATTTACCCTCCCTTAACTTAAATAATTTCTGAATACCAGAGGGAAGACTTTTATTTAAAGCTCTGTACATTATTTCTAATATTTTTATATATACAATATCCATAAATTTTAAGGTATTTGTTTGAATGAAGAGTTTGTTTGTTGGTTCACGATATCCTGCTTTATTATTGAGTCTAATCGCTCTTTTTTGTAATTTAATTATCATGTCTATGTTAGTTTTGTTTGCATTTCCCCATATTTCTGAACAGTATGATAAATATGGCATAACCAAAGAGGAGTATATAATATACAAACCTTTTACATTTATTACATTTTTTGTTTTAAATAATATTCCAACAGATTTAGCTATTTTGTTTCTAATGTACTCGATATGCGGTTTCCAACTGAGTTTATTATCTAAAATCACACCTAAGAATTTGGTTTCATAGACTCTTTCAATTTCTACTCCATTTAAGTGTAACTTTACATTATTATATGTCCTATTACCAGAAAAGATCATAAATTTAGTTTTGTTTCATTTAATGATAACTTATTATAATCAAACCACTTTTTTATAACAGCTAACTCTTCCTCGACTGTTTGCAATAATTCATCCATATTCTTTCCAGAACAAAAAACATTTGTATCATCAGCAAAACATAATAAATTTCAACATAGAGGATACTGTAAAATATCATTTAAGTATAGTACAAATAATTTTGGTCCCAAAACTGAACCTTGAGGAAGACCACATTTTACAGTTTCAAATTGAGATTGTGTATTGTTAATGTGAACATATTGAAATCTATTACTTAAATAACTCTTTAACCACTGATGTGTAACACCTCGTATGCCATACTGTTCACATTTTCTCAGCAGTAGAGCATGGTCAATAGTGTCAAAGGCCTTACGTAAATCAATGAAGACACCCACTGTATTAAGTTTCTGATCAACTGCTGCTGCGACATGTTCAACCAGCTCCATCACAGCTAAGGATGTGGAACAGTTGTTCTTAAAGCCATACTGATGCTCATTGAGTACATTATATTTGTTCAGGAAGGAGTCCAGCCTATTTATAAATAATTTTTCGAGTATTTTTGAGAATTGAGGTAACAGTGATATGGGTCTGTAATTGGATAATATTTGCTTATCACCACTTTTGTAAACTGGAAACACCTTGGCTGTTTTCATTTTATCAGGAAAAGTTCCAGTTAAAATATATACTTAGACCGTGGTCACAGCTTTTGAGGCCAGATGCATTTCTTGTTAACAAATATTTGGATGTCAGTAACAGCACCAACAAGGCAGAAACTGACCACGAGCCAGTGAGAATGAGCCAAGTGTCCAGGGGCAGAGTGATGAGCTCATGGCAGAGCTCAGCAGGGTAGTGCCAGTATTTACCAACAGGGCATCTGAAATATGCACACCAACATAAATCAGATAAAATATAGACATGATTGATTCAGTGTTTAAAAAGTGTGTATTTCAATGAATGGGAAGGGTTTACTCTTTTAATGCTGTACATAGAACACTCAGAAGACTCATAATAGTCATGACCCATGGGCCAAGTATTGATTTGAGCAATAATGGTGAAGAAAGGCCCAGGTACAGTGCCTTTACTGGGAAAAAAAACAAAAACAAAACACTAATGCCTAATTTATCACTATCTGAGCTGAGGTTAATCTGTGCCTATCGTCCACTTCTGCACAGGCCAAATAAACAGTTGTAGGAGTCGGCATGGGAACCTGGTGCAGGAGCTGAGCAGCCGTTTGAAGCCAGCTGTCACAACCTGACAGCCTGTTGTTTTAGAGGCCGCGCTCCGGTCCGAGAGGGGAGAAAAACAACACCAGGAATGTGTACAAGTCAGGACCCAACAGTAAATCTGCCCCGCGCCCGCTTCCTCTGAGCCCGGGCAGGCGCAGGGGACAGGGGGTCGGCCTGTGGAGGGACAGCCAATGTCCCAGAACAGCCTCTCATCAGCACCACTCCCTCTGTTCTCACCTTGTTTTACCCACAGAGGTGGAGTATGTGGCCATTACATTACTCCAGTGCTTGTACTATTGTTGTGCACTTGGGCAAAACACTTAATGTTGTTCCAAATTGGACAAAAGAAATGGCATCTGTGCATCTAGGAAAGTGAAAGAGAAGGACACTGAGCACGAGTAAGCCTCGCGGTGTCGGCCCAGGAGCTCGAGCGGGAGTGCAGTAGAGGTGCATGTAGCTGGGTGACAGGCCCCTTTCTGCATTATTTTCTCCAAATAACGCATCTCGAATTACACATTTTAGACAAATTGCTTTCAACTCTCAAATGGCAATAAGTAAGTTCTGCATACATGCCATTGTGTCTCAGTCCTCACAGCTGGGGACACTCTTACCAGTCTGGAGCAGCTCCTGTTAAAAGTGAAAAGCATCACAACAGTGGAACAAGCTGGGAAATCAAACTTGTGTCGAGTGGGAGAAAAACATTTTATTCTCTGTGCTCAAGAGTGAATAACGTGTCATCAGTTCAAATTCAATTTGACTGCTGTGTCAGAAACTATTGAGATACACAAACAGGCTGTCGAGTATTTATACTCCAGAGGGTTCACAAAAAGCTTTCACTTTGATATGAGTAGGAAATGTTAAATATTTTCCTGGGATCCAGAATACACATTTCTTCATTTCAATACTTGAGTCAGGTCACCAGTGAATCTCCTGGAGTTCAGATGGGCGTGATTGACAGGTGGATTAGCCAATCAGGGACACAGTCTGTCCATATCAAAACAAATGAAAGGATAAAATATCACAAGGGACTGAAAAACACCACGGCTTCTGCAGAATCAAAGAGTGACGCTCTAAACTCTGTTAATCTGAGGTGAGGGAAATAATATGTGGCCAATGAGCTCCTTCGTTTCACATGCGTCGCTGAAATACATAAATCTGAGTGCACGATCATGTTTGGTTCTGGCTCGAGATGAGACGGGGGAGAGGACCAGACTGACATCCCTCTGTATAAATAATACAGAGACTTGCAGATTGGCATTTCTAGCACTAGTTCTGTACATAAAGTGCTGTCCCTCATCTTCTCTCCAGTCCGCTGTGACGGTTCTCACACTTGAGCTCCATGTTAAGGAGGCTCCTGAGCCACATTCACTGACCTGTGCGCTGGCCTGACATACATCATCAGCGCAGCACTGTCCCGACTCCTCCATGGGCTTTGAACGCAACACAGGTCAGTGCACCAGCTGCCCATTCCCACCTGGACACAGAGAGAAGAGCCACAAACGTCCACTGGGCCCCACAGAGGAAGAGCCAACAAGTCATTTTTACACCAGAGCTGCAGATGGGACACATAGCAGTGGTTGTGGTTAGCTAACATGTGGTTCTCTGTGGTATTTGGAGTAGAAAGAGTGAAGTTATGTGTCTGAAAGAATGAATCAGTAAATGCTATGCAAAATAGCAACATTTTGGGCTTTCACACTATCAAGCTGTAAACAGATTTTCTTTCTTTCGTTCTTTTTAATTTTTTTTTTATGTACCTACTCTACTCTAACCTGGATTATTTAGCTCTCTAATTTGAGTGCTACACATTATCTGGGATGACTCATGGTGAGATTCTGATTGGTGGAAGAATCAAAAAAGAGGTACAAGAAAAATCTAACTTTTTGTACATCCAAAATAGTCTGTATTTACACTAAAATAGGCTGAAGTATGTCTGTTGGTTTCGCCATATTTGCTTTGGTTTCTCAGTGTGTTGCTCTGTGATCGGTCAGCCATGAGTGTCCAGGCCCAATCGCACCAGCGGGTTTACGCCAAGATGGATATTCGTGGGTTTGTGAACTCTCAAATATCACGAAAATCACAAAAATCTCAGTGTGCAAAGTGAGGCTGGGTGCTTAAGAGTTATTTGAGTTGTTAGCGTGTTGTCCCAGGCCTCTACGCCAATGACAAACAAGCCTACCGAAGGACTCCCTGTGCCCCAAAAAAACTAGAACAAGCTGGCGAAAAAAACTTAGTATCGCTCCTGGAGTACAGTTAGTCAAGACATGGGGAGCATTTTTTCAAACATGTGAGAACGAAACAAAACACAACTTCTGGTATGTTTTTGCAAAGACTACTAATAACACAAATAAAAGAGTGTGTAGTTATATCATGTAGAGGAGCGGAGGAGAGGGGGATGAGGTGGAGTAATAGATGTTTACACAGTCCACAGAGTACGTCTTACTTATGTGTGTGGCCGGCGCATTAGTCTCCTCCCACATGTAAATACAATGTTCTGACAATCAAGCACCTGAGCTAACAACATGTAGTGATGATTCAGATCAGGAAGAGTCCTTTTAGGTTTAAACCAACTGGATTTAATTGAATCTGCCAATGCTAACTACAGCTAGCATGCTAATTATGCACTTCTTGATTATCGGAAAATAAAATGTGTTAAATTAGATTCAGACAGTACGCAATGAACATAGAATATTATAATATCAGTATTGGGGCAAGACAAATTTGCTCAAATATATGGGAAAAATTGCTGCAGGCCCTTTGACATAACCATGTTCGATGTTTTTATAATTAAAACTCTGCATTAGAATCAGCAAAAGTTACATCTGATTTGAACGTGTTTACCATGTTTCTGGGAAAAGAGATTTTTACATGTTTATCTAAATCTGACATACCGTTCCCATAACCAAACTGAATCATTTATGTAACTTTTCTGATGCCATCCATTTGTCTCATGAAAATGTTCAAGAGAATGTTCCACAGTATGGCATTAAACATATCCCTTTATTTATCCAATTACAGGCCTTTCTAGTGCCATAAAATGAATTGGTTTGTGGTCGCCTGGGAGATCATGAAGTTTTATGCCAATTTGTGGACCATTCCAGGTGAAACAACATCTCCACTGAGAAGAGAAAGTTTCAGACCTAAAAACTAAAGCCTTGTTTCCACTGGTTCACATTGGAGCAGATCATTACGGCCCACAAGTGACTCCACTGTCTAAAGTGAACCATAATATGGGCCCTTTAAGGGTTTGGGAGAGCTACTAATGAGTTAGTGTCATAACCAGCAAGACAGAGGGACCAAAACTGCGCGACTCACGAAGGTTTAACAGTGTTTATTCACAAAAATGTGCAACAAGTAATCAAAGTTAATTAATCCAAGAGCTGGGGAACGGGGGTGCTTCACAGAGTAGTGCAAAAGATAAACACAGTTCATGGATCCACAGGAGCTGGGGAGTGTGGGTGCGGGTCTGGGACCAGGGAGACACACGAGTGCAGAGACGAGGACAACATGAGACCATACCAGGGGAGGAGTGCAGGTGCAGGCGCGGGGGGTCCGGAGCTGGTTCTCGGGCGCAGGTCAGGAGAAGAGCAAAAATCCGAATGAATCAAAAAGGTTCACAAAACACCAAGATACTAAGCCAAGCAGGAGCATTCACATGTAACACGCAAACGATCTGCACCGAGTGTCTGGTCCTGGCTCCTCCTATCCACAGCAGGTGGTGTTGATTGCGTAGATGGGCTGCAGGTGCACGCGGGAGGAGCCAGGACTCCACCCAGCTCCGGAGACAGGCAGGTGAGGGAGGGGGAGCACAGCACAGGAGGACAGCAAACAGGGATCATGCCAGTTAGATAGATTTAAATACAAATTGTATAAAAAATATGATTAAATAATGAATCAGTTGTCGTTTCCATACAACATTATGGTAGGTCAGGTGCACCATCCACCACATGGAGGTGTTATTGCCCAGAATGTTGCACAGTATGGCATTAAACTTAACAAACTACAAAACAAGCATTTGACCTGTAGACTGGCCTGGTGGTATCACCTGTTTATCTCCATGAAGATAATTAAGTTTAATGCCTTATTTTGAAATATTCCTAGCAACAAAATAACATCTCCATGGAGACAAGCAGGTGGCCAAAAAGTTATATGCACCTCTAATACAAGCTGTAGTTTTATTTTTATCTTTGAAACAATTGAGAACCCTTAAGAATGAGCGATGACTCGATCTGAGTATCTAATCTATCTGAAAGATTAGAATGTTTTTTTCAGTGTGTTAAGCACTGCACCACAGCAGGAGGGAGAGTTTGGAAACCCAGAAACTCACATGCTAACCACTGTAAGCTAGCGCTAACATCTCCTCGTATGGCTCCAGTCTCTCATCCTAGTCCTACATCAGTCCCGACTCCTGCTCTGACCTCTGACCTCGCCCCTGTCCCTGGATCTGACCCTGGCTGTCCCTTTAGCGCACCTTCACAGCCCGTAGGGAACTGCGTGGAGCTAGCGTCCTGGTTTGGCATAGCATTAGGAAGTTCGCGGGCCATGTCCTTGCACCCTTCGCTCGGCAACACTTGACAGCTAATATTTTTCCGGCTGATTCCGCACTTCGGAGCAGGGGATCCCGTTACGAGCGTTGCAGAGTGGGCCAGCTGTTCAAACACGGTGATTAATTAAAGGAATTGGGTTTGTAAAACAATCTGGCAGCGCGGTCTCTTGCTCTCCGCGCCTCTCGTTTGCGTCATCACTCATTCGCACTTTCAATTTTCTACTCTGTCGGGTTTTTTTTTGCGGTGTCCTCAGACGTGTGGGCCAGATGTGACCAAGAACTCGTCTTAACAAAGCTCAAGTTGTTGACAGACAGCAGTGTTACCAAAATCACTTTGTTTTAAATGGACTCAAAGGGCCGATACCCATTTTTCCCATCTATTTCAGCAAAAAATGTCTTACCCCAGCTCAGATATTGTATAAGCAGCTCTTGAGGTGAGAATAAGTGCCTCTTATTTTGCTGTCTGCATCAAATGCATCGAATGCTTGAATGCATAAGGTAAGTGAGAGATAACTTTGGACCACTGCAAACGGTTTCAAATGAACTCATTCAGTTTCTCACGTTTTTCAAGCCTCAGTCACAGTGAAAATGAATGAATTATGAGCGATTTTTGCTCATTTCCTGCAGAACATTGCAAAAAAAATCAAAAGTTTACTGTCAAAACCAGACTTGGAGAGATCCATGCATTTGTCTCCAGTAGGTTAGATACTGTAACGTCCTGCTCACTGGCCTCTCCAAACGAGCCTTAAGACAGAACAGTACATCCAGAACACTGCTGCTCGAGTCTTGACTAGAACCAGGAAGTACTTCACACATGTGTCCTGTGCTCAGGTCTCTGCTCTGGCTCCTGTGGCTCAGAGAATAAACTTTAAAGCAGCTCTGTTTGTGTCTTTGCCAATTTCTTCTCTGTCTACTCTGTCTCTCTGTCTATCTCTCTGTCTATCTCTCTGTCTGTCTCTCTCTCTCTGTCTCTCTCTCTCTCTCTCTGTCTCTCTCTGTCTGTTGTTTCTCTCTCTCCCTCTCTCTGTGTCTCTGTCTGTCTGTCTGTCTCTCTCTATCTCGTTCTCTCTCTCCTCTCTCTTTTTTATCTCTAATTTATTCTCTTTCTGCACTCTATATCCTCCTCTATTCTCTTGCCCCTTCTTCTTTTGCATCTCACTCTTTCCCCCTTGTATCACCCTCCTTCCCTCTTTTCTCACACACTCGCTCTTTTTTTCTCTTTTTTTCTTCTCTCTCTCTACTACTCTTTTCTTCCTCTCTCTCTCTATTCCTCTATTTCTTGTCCTCTCTCTCTCTTTCTCTCTTCTCTCTCTCTCTCCCTCTATTTCTTCTCTCCTCCCTCTCTCTTCTCTCTCATTCTTCTTTCAGCTCTCTTCTGCGTCTCTCCTCCCCTTCTCCTGTTATCTGTTCTTCCTCTTCTCTCAATCTCTTCTGTCCTCCCTATTTCCTTCTCTTTCTCCCTCTCTCCTCTCCTCCATCTCTTCTCTCTCTCTCTCTCCTCCCCTCTCTGTACTTGTCGTGAGTAGTGCAGGTGTGGAATGTTTATCACCGTGCAGACAGAGGCCTCAAACTCCCATCAGGCCGCAGTAACCGCCACCTCCGAGCGCGGGGTCAGAGGTCACATGGGCGTGCGGAGGAGAGGGAGTCCAGCTTTAGCAGAAATACTTTACTCCGGGCCAAAACAACAGGTCTTTGAGCCACGTCTTTGGTCGCAGCATATAACGATACCTCGCAGCTGATGTCATTCCCTGTGGGTGTGACGCTAACTGGACGCACTGCTCTGTCTGAAGCTCTGTTACGCAAGTTAGGCTTTAATCTGAGCTTTTAACACAATCTGGCAAGACAGAGTTGATTAACAACAGGTGATCTGATTTGTGCTCTTAAACCCTCTCAAATAAAATTACGGTCACACGCTAGCCAGCATTAGCCAACAGTTTTTTCTGTTGTCACTCTCACCTTTTTGTTGAAAATCAAACTTCTAAACAGGACCATGAACGCTCGGATTGATCACAGGCTCCTGAAAATGTGCGGTTTAAATCAATTCTGTATTTTTTCTTGAGTTTTCAGAGGATCTTAAACCTTTTTTTGCGCTATATGTGGATCGTGTCACCATGGAATCTGCTGAACATCCCACCATAGACAAACACGCAGAGCACTCGCAGCGTAATCCCACTACCTGCAGGCGTACTACGAAGCTGACTGAAC
Organism: Periophthalmus modestus; assembly: GCA_019594935.1. Taxonomy (NCBI): domain Eukaryota; kingdom Metazoa; phylum Chordata; class Actinopteri; order Gobiiformes; family Gobiidae; genus Periophthalmus; species Periophthalmus modestus. The sequence continues at coordinate 19,144,585 of JAIEZT010000068.1, read as the reverse complement.
TTATCCTGATACGTTTCGCGGACCTGGACAGACTAACTCAAACATGAGCGTCTCTGGATGAGCCATACTACGAAGCAGGTTCACAACTCCGGATTTTCTGAATGGAGCCGCGTGCGTTCACAGAAAGGGGGCGGGGTTAGGGCCAGCTGACCAATAAGGCTTGAAACACATTCATTTTAGGTCTGTATCTCACTGCAATGTGATGTTTGAGGTTATAATGGTAGAAATAGTTTAATTTGTTGTTAAAACTACTGGCTATGATGAACTGGGCCTGTTCAGCATGAGGCCTGAGGACCAATAAAAACTGGTCTGAGGGCCACATTTGGCACCCGGGCCATAGTTTGGACACCCCTGAATTAAAGTTTTGGCCCTCGTTAACATGTTTCCTGGGTTACAGTTATGTAATTTGCTCTATGTATAGGCTGTGTCATCTGCGGCCTGTGTCCAACACGAAAGTAAAATGATATTATTTGTATATGATATTTTAAAGGATGCTCCGAGCTTTTTCAGTACTGATTCCAATTTCAATACTATAGCTTTAAGCATCTGCCAGTATCCGATATCAACCGATACCTGTGCTGAAAGACTGAAGATAGCAACTAAAATAAAATAAGGCAAAACCAATTCAAATGTTATTAAATAATTCTGTAGCTGTGTCCCTCAAGTAACGATAGAGCAGCTTTGTAGAAATAAAAGTTCAGACTTTCTGGGCCAACTACGACCAGTAAACCGTCCTATTACATCTAATTCTATGACCAATATTTACCAATACTGGATTCAGTTTTTTTTCCTATCTTGAGTGGCGCTGATATCTGATAGGTGCATCTCTAAAACCTTTAGTGAAATGAGTCTAATTTATCATGTGTAGTTCATTATGTACAACAGAATGGAAAACCTTTTGTTGCATGTTCCATCACTAATAAAGCTTAACAGATGTCATCAGCTACCACAGCGAACCACACCTCATATTCACTGACCACATGCACTCCTCTCCTCCTCCCCTCCTCCTCCTCCTCCTCCCCTCTCTCCTCCTCCCCCTTCCTCCTCCTGTCCTCCTCCTCCTCCTCCCCCCTCCCTCCCCTCTCCTCCTCCTTCTCCTCCTGTCCTCCTCCTCCTCCTCCCTTCTCCTCTCCTCTCCTTCCTCTCCTCCACTCCTTCCTACTGTCCTTCTCCTCCTTCTCCTCCTCCTTCTCCTCCCCCTCCTCCTCCCCCCTCCTGTCCTCTCCTCCTTCTCCTCAACTCTTCATCCTCTCCTCATCCCCTCTTCCTCACCTACTCCTCCCTCCTCCCCTCCAAACCTCCTTCTCCTCCTCCTCCTCCTCCCCTCCCTTCTCCTCTCCTTCCTCTCTCTCCTCTCCTCCCTCCTCCCTCCTCCACTCTCTTCCTCCCGTCCTCGTCCCGTCCTCCTCCCCTCTCCTCTCCTCCTCTCCTCCCCACTCCCCCTCTTCCACTCTTCCTACTGTCCTCCTCCTCCTCATTCCCTCCCTCTCCTCTCTCCTTCCTTTTCTTCTCCCCTCCTCCTCCTGTCCTCCTCCTCCACTCTTCCTACCGTCCTCCTCCTCATTCCCTCCCTTCTCCTCTCCTTCCTCCCCTCCTCCTCCTCCCCTCCCTTCTCCTCTTCCTTCTCCCCTCCTCTACTCTTCCTTCTGTCCTTCTTCTCCTCCTCCCCTCCCTTCTCCTCTTCCCCTCCTCTACTCTTCCTCCTCCTCCTCATCCTCTGCTCATCCCCTTTTCCTCTCCTACTCCTCCCTCCTCCCCTCTTCTCCTCCTCTCCTCCTCTTCCTCCTCCCCAGCACAGATGTTGCAGCGCAGAGGGGAGCCAGAGGATAGCTGGCCCGTACCCCACGGCACACACGACCGCGCACATGTCTCCCCTTCCAAAAAGCCAAGCGGGACTTTCTCAAACTATTTCTATGAGGGGTCTGGCTTGTGTCAGCCCAACAACATCTGCTGCGAAGGGGGACTTGGTGAAAGAATTAAGGCAGGGCGCGGAACGTCGGGCGCAGCTACCAGGGTTACTGAGTGAGTGGGGAGGGGGGGGGTCGCTGGTCCACCTGGATATGGACGTATAGGAGTAAGAGGGGTGAGTTTTGACCCACTTCGGAGAGCTAACCGGGCCAAAAGCGGGGAGGGCCAAAAGTGGGACCGCCCAGAAGTGGGACCGGGGCCAGGAGACAGCTGTGAGTTTGTGGGGTGTTACACAAATGCTTGAAAAAGTTTGGAAAAGCGAAAGTGTTAGTCATGTCGATATGGTCATTGGACTACAACTAATACTACAAACTGAGTGAATTTTGTGTACTCATTACATTAAACAGGTGGTATTATGCAAAATCTTTTTTTTTTTTTAGCTTTGTACCATGTTATCATGTTTCCTCATCAAAAACATAAATTAAGACGTTTTAGATGTCATCCACACTATCTCTCCCGGGTCCTAGTCGAACCCTTCTTATGGTTAGCTGTAAGATTCTGTGCAAAGCTCCGCCCACAAGCGTACCTCACCCACCCTCCCTCATGACAATTCTCCATAAATATGCAAAAACACGATGCAAAACTGTGATGATGTGAGGTAATTTCTTCAGCAGGATGCACGCTAATTGTGTCGTGATAGCGCTCTGAAGGAGGAGTGACTTAGCACAGAGAGCAAAAAAAGGGGGGACTCAGACCATCAAAAACGAACGTGAAACTGATTAAACAAGTTAATACACTGTTTCTAGCAAATGTAGCATTTTCAAAACAATAAAAGGTAACATGGTGATCTAAATATGTTATGTGTTAGCAGTTAATACCACATAGGAGTGTAATACCCCCTCATTAAGAAACACAGATGCTCCGCTCCAGATTAAAGCTAGTTTCCATCTGCAAACACCGATTTACAGGTCAATCTGTAATTAGACTGTTGTATTCTCACATATCACCACTAGAGGCTATCTATGTTACTGCAGTCTGATAGTGTTCCAGCTTTGACCTGAAGACAGAAGAAGACCAGAGAGGAAAGGTGAGGGCGGAGGGGCCAGGGAAGGAGGGAGAGGGGTCTGTTGCACATCTGCCATCTACTGGTGAAAAAAAAAAATCAACTTACAGATGGTAGCCTTATTTTTTCCTCAAGGGCCAGATTTGGTGGAATGCCGGACCAGCACGATCATTGGTACTGGTAACATTTCCAAGGACCTACATGTGTGTGATGAAATTTCGCTGTCCCTTTTCAATCTAATCGAAACAAATGTTCATAATAATGTCTGTAAAATATAGGCTACTCTAATCTCTTGCTGCTATAATAATTTTAATCAAAAACTTGCAGGGTACCGGATTATAAGCCACAACTCGGGGGGGACCATAGACTGTATAAAGAAGTGGACTAAGCGCGTGAGGCATCATCCATAGCGTTAAAAAGTTCATCGAGGCTAGAAGTTATTGGGGCGAATTTGGAGCAAAGTACCAAATTAAGAATTACGACCATAAATTTCATAACAACCAAAGAGTCAATCCGGAGCGAGGCTGTCCCTTAGCAACGCTGTCAATCAAACCGGTTGCTAACGCTAGCATGAGCAACCTCGAGGAAAGGAGACACCTGATTTTTTTCTGTTATTAATGTTCAAAATTTGATTTACGGACACAATAGTGAAATAAAAATATCAGAATCATGTAGATGCAGAAGAGAAGAGAAGATGCAGGTTAATACAAACTGCCTGACAGCAACAGTTACAGAGAAAGGATGACAATTTTTCAATGTAAAATGAACTGGAGCCAGAGTCAATGGAACCATTTAAATACACAGTGTATCGTATGGACACATCCTTCAATACCTTTCAGAAGAAGTGGGTACCAGATATTGAGCTAGCCTTGGTCAGGACTACCTTCCTGAAAAAAAAAAAAAAAAAATGAAACCCTGTTATATTTTCCCTCAAACATAAAAAGAACAACCACATTTATTACAATGCATTTCCCTCATTTCCCGCAGTCCTAACTCTTTCCCCCTGCGCTCGCTCACCGCTCGGTTTGGTCAGCCCTGTGGATTCCAAAGCCCGGAGATTCCAGAGCCGTATTATGTGACCCGGACCGGAAATCCCCTCTCTGTGACCGCGGCAGCATGTTTGTTTAGCTCAGCCCTCTCCATGGGTGGCGACGTGGGCCTAGGCTAAGCCCACTTCCAGATGCCCAAGAGGGAAGGCTCGGAGCCGCTTCATGCCCGGCTGGCAGCGCATGGCCCTGCTCCAGCCTCCAAAAAAACACAGTCCCATGATCTTGGTACTTCCCCTCACGGCTCCGTTTCTTACCCCGTAATTTCAGCGGGTACTCTCCACATGACCCCGGTTGTCCCCGTCATCCTGGTACTCCCTCTTGCATACTGCGCCCTCCTTTCTGGTACACACCCACCTCTCACCGTGATCCTGGTACTCCCTTCACGAGGCTGGTTCTCCTTACAAACCTTAATGCCACTGTTAATTTGGTCAATGTTCGCATCAAGATCATACTTTCGCTATGACTTTAAGTGGATACTTTTGATCGGATGCGAGGCAGGAGATCCCACTTCCACTTTACAATCCCAGAGACTCAAAACCAGCCCGTAAACAATGCAAACCAGAACCATTTATAAACCTCAAAATGACGTATATATATTTCTGTTGACAGTATCTACTCGGTTTACTACCCCGGTACTCCCTTGAGGTTGCTGGTCCTCCCGTCGTGGTCCTCCCCACAGCCCACGCAGAGGGTTACACGGGGAGGCTTACCGGACCATGTGACCACAGGCTGACTAATTACAAACAGGTGGACAGGTCTGGCAGCGCAGTGAATGTGTGATCCCAGCTACGACTTTTTGGTTCTATGAGTAGTCCCGGGGCGGCTGCGGCACAGTGGGTCGAGCCTTTGCCCGTCAACCAATTGCAAACGGTGTTGTTGTTGTTTCCTTGAGCAAGACACTTCACCCATGTTGCACTTCACACTTGAAACGATGCACCAATCCATTTTTTCCCCAATACAGACTCAAATGATTATAATTACTTACGATTAGTGTCAATAAATGATCTTAAGTTTCAATCAGATAAAACCACATTGTACGTAACGATAAGGGAAGAAAATATTGACTTTTTTGTAACAGCTGCTACCCGCCCCCCGCCCCTTGCCAGAGGGTTAATGGTTTGATTCCTGCACCTCTCTGTACTTACTGGTGTTTTTAGTTCATGAGCAATACTCTTCAGTGAACCTGTCTGTCATGTATTTGCGGAAATAAACTCTAAATCAACCAACTAGGTACATTTGAAGCTTCATGTTTCAAAACGGCCAAAAAATTGAGTCTGTGCTGCCTCTGCAATTACTATGTGATATCACACATGACTTCCCTGATCGCAAACACCTGGCTGCAGGGGCTGAGTTTGAAGTGTGGATACCTGTTAGACCAATCACAGTGTTCCTCATATGTCCAGACCCCTCCTCGCCCCTCACTCTCCTCTTTAGTCCTCCAGTTACTACCCAGTTTAGCAGCTCTATTTGAAGTGTGGTTTAGGGGTTTTAGGCCTAAAGTTTTTCCCCATCATCAAAAACATGTTTATTTGTCACCCATAGATGTTTCAGTAATTTAGTGATCTCTCCCAGGGACTATTCGAACCCTCCTTACAGTTAGCTGTAAGATTTTGTGCAATGCTCAGCCCACAAACCTACGTCACCCATGCTCTTGCACTTTTTCTTAAATATACATAAGTGTGATGGAGAAAAAACTCGTACGACTTCCCAAACCTGAACCGATGTGCAGTAGTTTCATTAGTGAAATGCGTGCTGATAGTGTTTTGGGTAGTACTCTAAACGGGGAGTGACAAAGGGAGGGGCAGAGAGCGTCAGAGATGAAACTGAAATTTGTTTTAAGCATTTTCCAAACAATAAAGGATTACACAGTGAGCTAAACATGTTATGCTTTAGCAGTTAATACTCCATAGAAGTGAAATACCATCTCTTTAATAGATTTGAAATGCATAACAGCCCTTCTCTCAAACTAAACTTTCGAACTAACCATTGGTACGAATTAGCGTTTTGTGACTGTGCACACACCCTGCATGTTCTTTGAAACTCCGGCTTACATGTCAGGCAGTGGAAGGAGCAGCTTATGGAGCGGGGGTGTGAAGGGGAGGGGAGAGGGTGGTGGAAAACATATTGTGCTGGCTGGCAGCGTTCCTCGAGTCCGACTGCACCTGTGATCACAACCCCTGTGTGCACCGCAGCCATTGTGTAACCTGCACTGAGCCGAGGGGATAGGGAGCGGTACAGAGAGAGAGAAGGAGGGGGGAGGTATCATAAAGCCTGTATTTCTCACATGTAAAGTCCTACTCTGCTAAGTTGTACTCATAGACTGTATATGGAAGTGGAAAAGCGTGACGTCACCCATACTGTACAGAGAGATGAGGGAGCCACCATTCTTCAATAGAAAATGAATTGGAGTCGATCAGATGTGGATCACGCCCATGCCCACGTCCTATTGGAAGCATAGACTGTATATGTAAATGGACAACCTGCAAATAGGAAGTGATCATGGGCGCACTTCCGGCTCCATCGACTCTGACTCCATTTCACTATCTATTGAAAAACTGCCACCCCCCTCCTCTCTCGCCGTGACTGCTGCTGTCAGGCTCGTCATTTTGGTCTGAAAATGTTCTTATTAACTCGCTCTAAATGATTCTGATGTTTTTTATTTCACTAAAAAAGAAATTACATTAATAACAGCCAAATCTGGTGTGTTCTTCCCAAAGGTTGCTCCTGCGAGCATTAGCAACAGGTCGACAGCGTTGCTAAGTGCCCGGACCAAGCGCTTAGCAACGACGTGGGAAGGGTTGTTACCTTCAATCACCTCGTTCAGGATTGGCTCTTTGGTTGCTATGATACTCATGGTCGGAATTCCAAATATGAAACTTGGCGCCAAATTCGGCCCTATAACCGTTATAGACGAGCTTCATGTGACTGGAGCCGCTATCGGTGATGTCACACTCACTTAGTCCACTTCTTTATACTGTCTATGTCCAGATATATACAGTCTATGCTTTTGGAGAGTTTACATTACTCATTTAAGCCGGTACCCCTGGTACCGCTTTTTTTTTCTTTCTTTTTTTTTTTTCTTTTTTTTTTTGGTTTGGTTGCGGTTCCATCCACACCAGGCAGGTACTAAACAGCAGTTTGTTAATTATGACGATGAATGAGCATCCGCTAAACTCTTTAAGATCAAATAGTTTACAGATTTAGATCAGAATAATACATAGACGGGCTATTTGAGAGGAAACATTTTCTGCACTCGAGAGGTTGTGATTGGCTCATAAACAAAATGAAACCAAGGGAAACAGAGCAGGGCATGGCTGACCAATAAGGTAATAACAACTGAGAACATTGATTATTTTGAAGTAGCCCTGCACTTTACTCGAGTACCCCCCTCCCGTCCTCCGTACACATGTTGCAGACTGGAGCTGTGGGGCAGAGTGTCTGTTCCATTGGACGCAGGCTGTTGTTCTAAATCATAATAGTAACCAGACTGTAATCACATTATTGCACACATGGTTGATTTTGACAAGTGGAGGGAGTCATGTGCTGGGCTTTTGGCAGGGTCTGTGCTGCAGTCTCCCAGCTGTGAGCTCCGAGCGGCAGGCCCTCCCCTCCACGTCTAATGCACCGCTCCAAACTATGGGCTGGGAGTGAGGAAAGGGGTTATGGGTAAGGTTGGGTTTGGCTAAAGGGCCCATTTTCTGATCTATGCTATAATGTTTCCTCATCATAAACAGACCTGAAGTTGTTTTGTTTCATTCACTCATGGTCAACACATAAACCTGCATATTTAGACTGAGTTTCTTCTCTCAACACAAAACACACTCTGTTCCACCTTGTGATGTCATGTGGTAATACAGGAAGTGCTTCACTGAGTTTTTAATCTCCACACAACTTCACTAGAATCATTTGGATAATTTCAGACTGCATGAGCAAAACATGTCTAAAGTATGCTATAACACTTCTGTGGTTATGTAATTGTCTTAAAGACTTATCGATATTCGCAGCAACACTAGCTCACGGTGTAGAAGAAAAGAACGTGACCATAAGCTTGTTTTGATTGGTTTGCTGAGGAGAGGATTGGTACTATTCAAAAAGTGTTTCTACTGTTTTAAATAAACTGTACCAGGCTGTTTCAGGGATCATAAAGCCACATTTCCATTGGTTCACATTGGAGTGGATTGGTATGGGCCGAAAGTGTCTTCACTGTCTAAAGCAGAGGTGCCCAAACTTTTTTTTTTTTAGCGGAGGGCCCACAGACTGGTGATCAATACAATCCGGTGCTTTATACACAGCTTTGACAGAGCCGATCTGTGTTAATAAGGCTTGAAACACATTCATGTTAGGTCTGTGTCACACTGCAATGTGATGTTTGAGGATATAGTGGTAGAAATAGTTTAATTTGCTGGTAAAAGTACTGGTATGATCAATTGGGCCGGTTTCGCAGGAGGTCTGAGGGCCATGTTTGGACATCACTGGTCTAAAGTGATTCGTACCACCCGTTTAAGAGTACTAGCTCCTAGAGGGGTCTTGAGCAAGTACAGCGGATCAGTTTAGCTAAGGTGTGGCTAAAACTAAACACTAAACAGATTATTCGACAAGAGAGACTGAGGCAAAAACAAGATGACAAAAAGCAGATATATACGGCGGTTTATCACATGATCAAGTCAGCGTTTGGTGAGAAATTATTTCTCACCAAAACGCTGACTTGATCTTGTAATAAAATCGGTGTATTTCTAGTGATTTGACTTACATGTTACAGGGGCGTCTGGGGCATGTTAATATGTCTGATATATGTAAAACAAAGCTAGCACGTTCGCAACATTTGTTTCCTGTTTAGCAATGCATGGCACTCGGGGTTGTAAAGATCGAAAATATTACATTTCCAGTGCAAAATGCATCTAAGATGAGCCAAACCAAATGCATTACATAAAGAGAGGTCATAACATGGTGTAGCAGCACAGGTGAAAATAAATGCAGAAAGATGCGGAAGTAGTTTTTGCGTTTCCTCTAGCTTTAACCACGTCTCACAGTGCCACAAACTTGGAATTAACAAAATATGTTTTTGTGAATTGCTGAAATCGTCAATATGATTAAGAGTATAATTCAATATGATTTGGATTTTATTTATTTTCAAAACATGAGTTATTTTTGGATGACATCAGTGTCTCTTGGAGTGGAGCCCTGCCCTTGGACCCGGGAGCTGGAAACGCAAGAGAACCATGTGTGGTACTGCCTGCCCAAAGAGGTCAAGCCCTCTTCTTTAGCTAAAGAGGAGCTACCGCTGTGCAATGAAATGACCGGCTAAGACAGAATGCAGATGTAAAAACAGCAAAAAGCAGATATAAACATAATATAATTACTCACCAAACATTGACTTGTATAAACACTATATTTCAGTAAAAGCAATTTATATGAGCTAATATGTTAGCAAAATAAAGGTAATCCAGATTAGGAACAGCTGTTTACTCTTTAGCCACATCTCACAGCACCACAAACTTGGATTTACAGTTTACAGTTGTCCCTCACTATTTGCTGTTTACCTTTGGCGGTCTCGCAGATTTTTTTTTGGTGCAGTTCTGCTGCATTTTTTTTTTTTTTTACAGTGTATGAGCGTGCATTGTGTTCTGCGTCCTGATTGGCTGAGGGACTGTAGACCAATGTCCATCAGCCTCCTCCTGCCGTGTCTCCTGTACAGTACAGAATGTGTTCAGACAATTTACACAAATGTTGGATCACATTGTGACTCTTAAGTGCTGTAGGGTTTTGCAAGTTTTCTCCCCGACAAAACCCACAATGTCGATGAAAACTTCTGCACCGACAAATTTCAGAAAAAGGTTTGGACCTTAAGTGTTTCTGTGAAACGGAGAGGCGCCTCTGTGGATATCCGCTGGAGCAGAGACACGTGAACAACACAGTTTAAAGCATCATCGAGGAAGAGGGAGAGAATATATACGAGAAGGTTTGAACTTTGAGAGTGTTTAAACAAGAGAGAAATGTGAGAAAATGTTAAGCCCTGTTTAAGAAAAGTGTATAAAGTGTGTGGTGAGGGGTTTTTACAGTCTTAAACATATAATTGTAAAAAATAAAAGCTGACTACTTTGCGGATTTAGTCTATTGCTGAGACCCAGAATACACAACTTCTCCAACACTTTACAAAGATGTGAGTCTGTCACCGGTGAAATCCTCCCCCACGTTTAGATGGGCGTGAGTGAGTGACAGGCACAGTAAAAGCCAATCAGGAACAGGCATGGTCTGTCCAGTATCGAAACAAATATGTCCTGCTTATGGGGGGAAAAAAAAAAAAACAAAAAAACATCACAGTGAAAGCACTAAATCTGATAAGAGAAGTTGATTTTGTTCAAAACGATAGCTGAACCAATGATATTCTTAGTTTCACATGTGTCACTGAAATAAATCTAATAATAAGTCTTAATTTGGCTGTGACAGAGAGCACAGTGATCAGACTGAAATCCTTCTGTATAAAAAAAAATCCACAGAGGTTTCATTCTGGACTTGCCTGACAAATTGGTGCAGCCTTCGCATTCATTTTTCCCATGTCCAGCTTTAACTGAAAAAGCTTCCTTGTGCCTTGCATCTTTAAACCACAGCCCTCAATGATGTTCCGACCATTCCACTTATGATCCTTTCCTAAAACAACAGTACGGGGCCCTAGCGGTATGTGAAACAGCAACAATAGTGATGCTTTCTCCAGAACCACTTTGATAGATGCACCACAATATGCTTTTTACAGTAAACTTCATAAACCGTGCATATCTTTGAACCACATTTGGCCCAAACTCAGGCTGTTGTGGCTTGGACTTTTACCATGATGGACTCGGGAGAGCGAAAACATAAGCAGTGGTCCGGGCCTTTGGGATGTCGTGAGAGGTCGAGGGGTTGATTCCAGAGCACTGTCCCGTTTCGTGGAGGAGTGGCTCTTTACCGCAGGGGCTAACAAGATCAGGCTGTGGGGGTGGGAGTGCAGCTGGCCCCCATGGATCGTGGTATGGACGATAATAGCGAGGCGAGACTACTGGAAATGCAAGAAGGTTTGTGATCAGAAAAGATTAAAATACTGTAATTAGTAGTTTCATCCCATTTTTTTAAACAAGAAAATGTCAATGTGTACTTTCATGTCCCTGGATTTGTCTTGAACTTGGGGACGGTCCAAACCAACAGCTGCAGATTTTGTATCACGTATCTCTGAAATGCAGGAGACCTTGCCTCTCTCAGAAATACTTGTATCATTCAGAAATACAACATACAGGGTGGCCCAAAAGTCACTGACACTTTTTAATCTTCAGTAGCTCCTATAATTCTTAAGTTATACTCACCAAATTTTAGCAGTGGGTAAATTCAACTTACGAGATTTTTGGCAATATATACGGTTATAATTGTTTTCACTTACACTTGAACTTATCACTACTTAAACTAGGAAGTATACAATGACCTAATTTTTTAAAAAAAATGTTTTTTAAGTGTCCACCATTTTTGTTTCACACTGAACAGGAACGCCTGATCCAACACACTCTACATAACATTTAAAAGCCCATTTCTGGGCTCATGGCCTCTTATTTTATCCCCGATATTTTTTGGTTTTAAAAAGTCGTTTATTGTCTGAGGTTTATTCACAAACACCTTTTCTTTAAGATAGTCCCACAGGAAGGAAAGACATCAGGACTAGTCATGTCTGTGGAGATCATACATACTGCCCCCTGTCTTTGAAAAACACTTATTATTCCTTTAATGGGCATTTACTCACTTGGGGCATCTCGGTATTAAATGTCGATGGTAACCACTGATGGGTTTTCTGAATTTGACCCATTTGACTCAAAACTTACCACTGTACAATGAGGGTTGGTTTCTCACGGTGCGTGCTGTATTTGCTCTTATTAATGTCAGAAGAGTAGCTTCTAAATGCTCTGAAAAATACAAGAAAAATATTTAGAAACAAAAGAGTTATTTTTTTCAACTGTATTTTATTATTAACCTTTGAGATAAATAAGAGTTGGGTGGTTGGATTGTTATTCTACAGAACTCCCCGCATGTAAGGCCGCCATGTTTGTTTTTGGGCCAAGCGAACTATGCTTCTCTCTGATTGGTTAAATCTACTTCGGCAAATCACGCCCTGTGAAATTGGATGAGAGACGGGAATATGGTTTCAGGACCCACTCGTCTTTGTAAATGTAATATCAAAGCATGTGGTTTCTGACTGGTCCAAATACGCTCGCCGGATTATTCAAACCACCATTTCACCCTTATAGTCCCCTGGTAAAAACGGAAAAAAAAAAAAAAACAAAAACAAAAAAACCAATCCCAACCCTTCCCACAATGGTTGAAGTCTTCTTTTCTGAAACTAATGAGGACACTGGCTGAAAAATAAGACATTGTAATGAAAGAGTGAGTCCGCAATATGGCGCCACTATTGCTTTTTATTGGAATGTTTCCCATGTATGGCAATTAAAACATCCATCTCCACGAAGACAAGCAGATAATTATGCATGAGCAAAAGCTACAAGTCACAGCTCAGATTTGAGTTTTAATAACAGGTGACGAACCCATAACAGAAATGTTTACACAAATGCACCTTTAAAAACCAAGCCCGACCAGGGGCCAGCCTACAATCCTCCTCCTGTGGGTCCTCCCATTCCCCGTGCCAATGTGGTTCTACGATCTTACAGCGGAAGCCACAATGAGAAACATTTCTGTCTAAAACAAAGAAAGCAGATGGACTTCATAAACCGGCCCCAGAGAGAAACACATACTGTCCCCAAGTTGTTCCAGCTTTAGCCCGACACGTTCTGCAAGAGCTTAAGAGAAAAAAAAAACAATTCCCAAATCCCAGTCTGCACCACTTGACGGTGGTCTGAAAGATTGAAGTGCTCACGGCCCAAGAATCCCAGGAATGGTTTTGTTTAACTTGGCCCTCCAGGGAGAAAATATATTGTGTCCCATCCGTGGAAAATACGATGCCCAGATTTGCGAAAGTCAAACCAGCCGAAGTGAAGTAGCAAGACGAGATCCAGAGAGGTTGTAAATGTTTCAGGCCTTCATAAGAACTTATCTGCAGACAGCTGGGGATGGGGGACTATCAGGTAAATACATCAGGCTCGTAAGCTTATTTTGAAATATTTTCTCAGGGAGTGGTTTCGGTTCATTTAGTTGGATGTAAGCGCTTGAACAACTTATCATTGCAAAGGGTCCCGTGTCCGGATAGCCACAGTGACTGCAAAATGTGTCCAGAAGATATAACTGAGTAACCTTTTAAAAAGGTCTCTTAAAGAAACTGTAAGTAAGATTTTGAATTTAAAATTCCATAAACTTGACCTAACTTTTCCCAGATCAACCTGGTCAAATCGAATATAGTTTTACTGCAATGCAATTCCTCGCTGACAAAATAACACCGAACAATGGATTGCCAAGTTTGATAAGGAATTATCCAATTAGAGAGCCAGAATGATAGCATCACTTAACTGAGTCATTTCATTGGGTTGCCAGTTTTAAATGCTGAAATCCAGTCAGTTTTAACCTAAAAAGGACTCTTTCTGATCTGAATCGTCAATCGTCTACCAAAACCCCAGCAAACTCTAGCCAAATCATGAATCATTGCTAGTGCAGCCTCTCCAGCTCAGTGAGTGACTTCTGGAGGTTCTGAGCTTCGCATAAGGTATGGCCTTTTCCATAAAACTGTCCTGCAGTGTTAAAGGTCCCCTATATTGCGCAAAATTGACTCGTGAGCTATTAAAAACATACCTGGAAGGTGAGTTTTGCTTCATTCACATATGTTTGAGTGAACCTTTATTATCTGTCCACATCTCCAACAGCTCAAAAATGCTGTGTTCCACCTTGTGATGTCATATAGTGGTAGTTTCAAGTTCAAGTTAAGAGCTATTTTTTGTACCTTTTGTTTTGTTTCAGAGATGGGCAATTGGGCTGGACATTAATCCCAACTTGATTCCCGTGAACCGGGATGTAGGGAGTTCCAAAAACCAGTGAAGAACAAGGTGGCAAAAAAAAACAAAGTTTTTTTGGTTTTTTTTTTTTCTGTGTTTTGAAGAAGAAGAAGAAGTTCAGTCTCTAATATGCAGTGTGTGTTGTGTTTAAACCCATGTGTGAATGAAAAGAAAACACACAACTCCAAGTATTTTTTGCGATGAAGAAACATTACAGATCGGAAAACAGCAT